>MDKI01277530.1:0-102707 GCA_005239505.1 Nicotiana paniculata
AGTGCACCGGGCTATAGCCGGGCGTTTGAGCCTTAAGGCCAGGCCTGGCCTGGCTTTATCCAGCCTTAAGGCCAGGCCTGACCGTATGTGAAAAAGGTCCATACCTCCGATGATGTACCCGTTTTTAATAAAAATTACTTTTCAACCTCAGGTACGAGGGCTGGAGTTAAGGCGGCCACGAAGTCTACTGAGATTTGAGACTTGATGGACATTTGGGGTTGATACTCGATATCATACCCACTGATTTTGGCGGCCCATTTGGCCAATACGCCCGAGAGCTCGTGATTATGCAAAACATTGCGAATAGGATAAGTGGTCACTACACCGATTGGGTGGCTTTGAAAATACGATTTTAATTTCCTAGAGGCGCTTATTAGGGCAAGCGCCAATTTTCTAAGTTTGGGTACCGAGTCTCTACCTCACCTAATGTTTGACTAACATAGTAGACAGTAAATTGCATACTTTTCTCCTCAACCAGGACCCCACTTATCGCAACTTCCAAGACTGTTAAGCATAAGTAGAGTTGCTCGTCCTCTTTCGGAGTATGAAGCAGTGGCAGGCTCGAATGATACCTCTTTAATTCTTCCAATGCTTATTGGCATTCGGGGGTCCAAGCAAAATTTTTCTTCTTCTTGAGCAGTGAGAAGAACCTATGACTCCTATTTGAAGATCTCGAGATGAATCGGCCTAGGGCGGCTATCCGCCCTGTAAATCTTTGTAGGACCTTAGTACTGTCCATGATTGTGATGTCTTAGATTGCCTTGATTTTATTGGGGTTGATCTCGATTCCTAGATTTGACACCATAAAGCCGAGGAACTTGCTCAAGCCGACTCCGAATGCATATTTCTCGGGGTTGAGATTCATGTTGTATTTCCTTAGCATGTCGAAGGTCTCCTGCAAATGAGTCAAATGGTCCTATACTCGTAGGGACTTAACTAGCATATGTCAATGTAAACCTCTATTGATTTACCTATTTGTTCTTCGAACATCCGATTTACTAAGCATTGATAAGTGGCATCAACATTTTTAGTCCAAATGGCATTACATTATAGCAATAAGTATCGTACTTAGTGATGAACGAAGTCTTTTCCTGATCCTCCGGGTTCATTTATATTTGATTGTACCCGGAGTAGGCATTGAGAAAACTAAGGATCTTATGGCCGGTCGTGGCATCGATCATGCGAACGACATTCGACAGAGGAAAAGAATCTTTAGGACATGCTTTGTTTAAATCCTTATAATCTACGCACATCCTAAGTTTATTTCCCTTTTTAGGGACTACAACTATGTTTGCTAACCACTCGAGATATTTTACTTCCCGAATGGATCTTATCATGAGGAGTTTAGTTACCCCGTCCTTGATGAATGCATGTTTTACCTCGGACTGGGGCCTCCTCTTTTGTTTCACTAGGCGAAACTCCGGGTCCAAGCTTAGTCGATGCGTAGTGATCTCCAGTGGGATCCCTGTAATATCTAGGTGGGACCAGGAAAAACAATACATATTATTGATAAGAAATTTAATGAGTTTTTCCATGAGTTCGGGGTTAACCCCGTACCCAGGTATACCTTTCGACCCGGTAGGTATTCGATTAGTATGACTTGTTATAGCTCTTCAACTGTCGATTTGGTGGCGTCGGAATCCTCGAGGATTATGAAGGATCGAGGGATCTAGTAGTCATCATCCTCGTCCGTTCCCTGCTTCTCCGACTGATTTGAAGCTGGTGGCTGTGGTGTCTATTTAGCTTCCTATTTTCCTTTGGTCTCCGATCCCCTTGTTGACGAAAGCGCCGATATCGGTATTACCTCATCGATCGCGAACATTTCTTTTGCAGTATATTGTTCCCCATACACCATTTTTACTCCATCCGACGTCGGGAATTTCACCATTTGGTGAAGGGTTGAAGGTACTGCCCTCATATTGTGGATCTAGGGTCTTCCAAGCAGAGAGTTATATCTCATATTTCCCTCGATCACATGGAATTTGGTTTCTTGAATAGTCCCAACTACGTTTATTGGTAAAATCATTTCACCTTTAGTTGTTTCGCTTGCCACGTTGACCATTGAGAACCTGAGCTGCGGGTACGATCTGATCTTGTAGGCCGAGCTGCTCCATGACCCTCGATCGAATAATATTGGCCGAGTTCTCTGGATCAATTAAAACACATTTAACCTGAATTTTATTCATAAGGATAGAGTTTACCAAGTATCTTTGTGGGGTTGTGAGATCCCTTCTGCTTCCTCATTGTTGAATGATACGGTGCCTTCTGGCACATAGTCTCGGGTTTGTTTTTCCCTGGTAATTGATACTTTAGTGCATTTGAACACGGGCCCTTGTGGAATATCGACCCCACCAACGATCATGTGAATCATGTGCTGCGGTTCTTCTTGCTCTTTTTCCTGTTTGCATCTCTGTCTCTGAAATGAGTTTAGCTCGGACGCTCAAGAATTTTTGAAGGTGACCCTCGTTGAATAGACGGGCCACCTCCTCCCTTAGTTGTCTACATTCTTTAGTTTTGTGACCATGTGTACCATAGTATTTGCATATCTAGTTAGGGTCTCTATGGGAATGATCGTTCTGTAGGGGTCTGGTCCATCTAGTATCTTTGATTGTCCCAATGGCCGACACAATGCTTGATGCATCGATGCTGAAGTTGTATTTTTATAATCGTGGTTCTTCTGTGAGATCAGTATGTTTATCGAAACCACTTTTGCTCATGAGCCCTCGGGAGCTTTGTCCTCGATCGTTCCTTCGATAATTTCGAACGGGATTGCATCCTGGGCTGTTGTTTCTACGATCTGCACTGTATGGTTGATATCGATCTCTGTTCGACCGAGGTTCTCCGTCGATATCCCTCTGAGTTCTGCCGATGGGCCTATTCGAATAAACAAAACAGGAAGGTGTCCCCTATTGATCATCCTCGACCCTGATCTTTGACTGGTACCGATTATGCACATCGCCCCAGGGTATCGCCAGATATTTAATTAAATTCTACTTCAGTTGACGTGATGCCACCGAACTTCGTTCGTTCAAACCTTGAGTAAAGGCTTGAACAACCCAATCATCTGTGGCCGGTGGTAGTTCCATGCGTTCCATCTGGAACCGAGATACGAACTCCCTCAATATTTCTTTGTCTTTTTGTTTCTTCTTGAAGAGGTCCGACTTCCTAGTCCCAACCTTTATTGCCCCGACACATGCCTTTATGAAAGAGTCTGCAAGCATGGCAAATTAATCGATGGAATTAGGTGGTAGATTGTGATACCAAATCATTGTCCCATTCGATAGAGTTTCTCCAAATTTCTTCAGTAGAATAGATTCGATCTCATCATCTTCTAAATCATTTCCTTTTATAGCACATGTATAGGATATGCCATGCTCATTAGGATCGGTGGTCCCATTGTACTTCGGGATTTTCGGCATGCGTAATTTCTCCGGAATGGGCTTCAGAGCCGCACTTGGGGGGGAACGGCTTCTGCACAAACTTCTTCGAGTCAATACCCTTTAAAATCGGTGGCGCCACCGGTATTTGGTCAACTCGGGAGTACTTTCTTATCATTTGCCTTAATTTTCTTTTCTCCTGATTTAATTCGTTTAGTGAGATCCTTGAGCATCTTCATAATGGTGGGATCAGTCCCGGATTCATTAACATTCGATTTTTTCGGCACTGGCTCGGTCCTGTGGACGACTTCTGGTTCGACTCCTCTCGGCGTTTGATGCTGATTTTGTAGTTGAGCTATTGCGGCTTGTGGAGCCTGTAACATTTCGAATATCAACTGGAGGCTAACTCCACCGTCTCCTTTGCCCTGCGTACCTCGACCACCATATTGACCTTCCCTGTGTACGCTACCTTCAGGATCAGCGCCCGAACTTGCATTTAGGATGATATATGAACTGACGTTAACGGGGTTTACAATTGGAGCTCCCTCGAGATCAGCCTGTGGCACCTCGATCCCTAGGGCGGCTATATTGTCGTTTTCCCCTTGAAATCCGAGGTCGTTTCCACTATGTGTGGGTGATGTTTGTGAGTTTGACATTTTTTTATCCTGAAAACAAAAACACTTACAAGAACAAATGTAAAGTAGTGGGTGTTATCAGAATCACTATTGAGCAATCACTATTATCCTTAGCCCCACGGTGGGCGCCAAACTGTTTACCCTAATATTTGGATAGCAATTAAACTTATAGTGTGGTTTTAAGGATATGTGATTTCACCTAACACCAACTGATAAATAGTCAACAATAAAGTAAAGCAAACCAGTGTTTGAACAGGACTCGGTCCTCGAGTTAGAGTACCCTCGAACTGATTAGTGCAAGAACAGTTTAGAAAGATAATAAGCTGAGGAGCAAGAACGTAAGTGAGAGAGTACTATATTGCTTTTTATCTATTAACAATGTGTCTTACAAATGATTAGAACTCCCCTTTTTATAGTAGAGGAATTCTATATGGTATAACTCTAATTACGGAAGGAAATCCCATGTCTAGCTGATTAACCCTTTCTGATTTGATCCATTCCAAGATTCACGCCGTGATCCTCGACCAGTCGCGGATATCTTGCCTTTCTGTTATTGTGCTATCTTTGATTTTACTCGATGTCTATCTCATTTGGCTTCGATTTCTACTAGCCTCGATCTTGACAAGTACCTCTATTCCGCACTCGGTACCTTATCCTCATGCTTTAATCTGTTCCGCTACGGAGCTGTCCTTCGATGCAACCTCCCGATCTCATCCAAATAGTAAAATTGGGTGGACCCGATTTTAACCGTATACAGATAACATCTTCGTGCCAAAGATTTATTAAATAAAATTAAAAATAGATCGGGATCCAGGGATTGCTGTTGATGATATTGAATTGTCAGAAAGTAAAAGATGTGTTTGAGGTATCCCATGAAAAATGGTCATAATTTCTAGTTTCATCTAATGTTTTCTCGTTGAATTAAAATTGAATACATACATGATGTTTGGCCAAAATGCTATATTTTAGTACATTACTCGCCTTACATGTTGTTAGTTTGGTGGTTAATTGTGCGACATTGAACTAAATTATGTTGTCTTATGTGTAGGAGCATCGGAAGACAAAGACGAGTGAATGTTGCACAAAAAGAGAACAAAAATGCAAGAAAAGAGCACAAAAATGCCAAGTACCCAAATCGTGCTACAGACCAGGCTTCGCGAGGTCTCTAGCCAGCTTGACCGCGCTACAGACCAGGCTTCACGAGGTCTATAACCAGGTTGACCGCGCTATAAGCCTGGCTTCGCGAGGTGTATAGCCCGGTAATTAAAAGGCGTGGGTTAAAAGTCTCCAACCCGGATTGGGACTCCAAGACTTCAACTCTAGCCTATATATACTCCCTAAACATGTCTAAGAAAAGGGTAGGACGTTTTTAGAGAAAATTTGACCAAAAGGAAGACGTTTTTGGAGAGGGGATTCGACCCAAGGAGGCAAGAACACACTAGGAGAAAGGGGGAGAATTCTTCTACGAGTTTTTCACTTCCTTCTTCCTATTTCCATTATTGGTTATGAATTATAGTATTGCAGCTTTGCATACTATTTTGAATAGCAATTTTTTTATCTAGGGTTTTGGTGGAACC
This sequence comes from Nicotiana paniculata, assembly GCA_005239505.1. Lineage (NCBI taxonomy): Eukaryota > Viridiplantae > Streptophyta > Magnoliopsida > Solanales > Solanaceae > Nicotiana > Nicotiana paniculata. The sequence goes on from MDKI01277530.1 coordinate 5,590, forward strand.
TTTTGTAGGATAAATTCTTATGATGTTTTTACATAATTGAGCCGTCGAATTTCTCTACTTGTTCAACTACGCGTTTATTGATGTTAATTGAATGACCATCAATTGACTGTGCCTATTTAGCATGTATTGCTTGGAAAATGGTACATATTTAGGTAGTTGTTAAACAACATCACTCGTAATGTATGTGAGGAATCAATACAGAGGGTTTAAAGGCGATTAGAAAAAATGAAACCTTGGTGTGATCTTAGTGAGCGGTGAATTGGTGCCATCTAGCGTAGTCCGGAAGAATATGTCTAAAAAATTGTGGTAGTCGCTCAAAAGAGAATTACGGCACCCGAAGTACTCACGATCGATAGAGACTACTTAGGCAAAATTATAGAAGACGTAGTCGGAAGGATTCCGAAAATTGGGGAAATGATAACTCTAGACCTCCTTAATCTTGTCTCCAACCCTTAATATCCCTAGTTGTTAATCTACTAATTTAATTTGTTAGTTAATTAGATACAAGAATCATAATATTTATAACTTAGGAATTGTTTGAGCTTGTCTTTTTAGTCATAGTAAACTGTTGTAGCTAAACCTTAGTTCTCTGTGGGGTTCGACTCCATACTTTTAGACCAGATTATATTTGCAACGACCGCTTATCCTTTTAAGACTAGAGTTGGGCGTGATCAATACACAACCCCTTAAACTTGTCTATATTTTTCATTTAGACAGTTATACTAAAGTTTTCTTCTTCTTCTTTTTTTGCTGAAACGAAGAACTACATTAAAAGTTAAGAGATTACAAGATAGTGTACTGAACGGATATAACTAGTTCCAATTACATCAAAATCTAATTGCATGAAAGTAAAAGGAGGAGGGGCTTCAAAAAGCATGATATTTTGTGGAGGTGAACCCATTGTTGATTTTTCGAACTTTGCTAAAGCATCCGCCACTCCATTGCCCTCTCGAAACATGTGGCCAAGATACTGCACTTTCAGTTCATGGAGCATCAACCTGCAAGTGGAAATAAGTTGTGAGTACTTTGGACTGCTAGTTTGAAGGATTTGGAGTAATACCCGAGAGTCCGTTTCAACAACTAGAGGTTGAATATGGAAACTAATGGCAATGGATAGTCCGTGGTAAAGAGCTAAAAGTTCAGCTTGGAGGACATTTGTACGTGGTGTGTGTTTCGCAAATCCATAGACGAACCCCCCCACCCCCACCCCCCGCTCCACCATGGTGTGATGCTGGGTCATAGGCCCCATCAATATTTAATTTGTAATGAGGTGATTGTTGTTTATTCCATGTGATGGCTACCTTAGCAGATATGTGTTTTATTCTAGGAATTTTGGTCAAGTAAGCAGTTTGTGTTGCTAGTGTGATAATAGGTGAGAGGTCGATTAGGTGTTTGGTATTATCAGAAAAATTATTGTTACGGTTTAACCAAATTTGCCATCAAACAATGGGAGTTAGAATAAAATAAGGTACAATAATATTGGTTGTTAACGAGATTAGAGTGTGAGAGGTACACAACGTGTGCAACCATTCGATATTGGTTGATGAGGGAGTAGTTATATTGAGGCGTTGCCACAGTGTGGCTGCTGGTTTGTAGTGAATAAAAATGCATGGTATGTCTTCCATTGCATTACCACATATTGGACAAGTGGTGTTATTAGTGACTTATCTATGATAAAGGAGCGTTGATGTAGGTAATTTGCCATGAGTTAGCAACCACAAGAAGTATTTTATTTTGGGTAGGGAAGTTGTTTTCCAAATCCAATTATGAGTAAAATTAGTCGTCCAGTGGTTTTCAAAATGTAAGATATAAGAGTAAGCAAAGGATGTAGTGATGTCACATCCCGATCTCGGAGTCGTGATGGCGCCTGTCGTGGAACCAGGCAAGCCGCCCCTTTTATCTAAGCTAAATTCAGTTTCTAGTAAAAATACAATTTTAAACGAAATTATTGATAATACTAAGAGTCTAAAGTTTAAAAACAATATTTGAAACAAAAATTTAAAATTTCCAACACCGGATCCGGTGTCACTCAGTCATGAGCTGCTATATCATAAAATAGAGAAATGAAGAAATAGACAACATAGTCTCAAAATAAGTGCAACAGGTGGAATAAGGAAGAGAAGACGAGGTCGCGATCGCCAGCTACTACCTCGACAACTCCAGTGAAAACTCTGACAACTGCTCAATATCCACTACCGGGTCCCGGTGTACCTGGATCTGCACACAAGGTGCAGGGGGTAATGTGAGTACACAGCGGTAGTGACGGACAAAACCTCAAAATTTTACAATAAACAGTATACAGAAATTAGACATGCTAATAGTTTATCGGAATGAGTAAATATGCCAATTATGCCGGTATACTCTACATGCCATCATAAAATATACGTATGAAACCAGTGTGGATATGCACATAGTGATCACAACCCTCACACAAAAGTCCACTCAGTACCGTATATGGCTCTAAGGCCCAGGGAAAAGTCCATCCCGGTATGTACATAATCATTGGTGACCGTAGTCATTCCGTACTGAGGGAAAAGGCCAATCCAGCCCCACGGAGAAAGTCTATCTCCGGAATACAACACTCGGACAAGATCCATGTCCAAGGACGATCCATCCCTCACATAACATCCACTTCAGACACGATCCATGCCTAGGAAAAATCCATCCCTCAACATCAATGCGTTCACTGGGGGTGTAAAGACTCCGGAGGGGCCCTAGTGACCCGAGCGCTATATCAAGCCAACGAAGGCATGATTTAGTATCGCTGCGGGGTGCAGTCCGATATCATAACTGTCTCAATAATAGGCTCTCGGCCTCACTCAGTCCTTACTCTCCAGTCTCACTCACACGGATCACAGATGCCTCCATTAGCCCGAAACAATGATAAGTATGCATATAATCAACAATACTGAGACTGAGGTATGAAGTGCTATGCTATAACAGGACTGAGTATATGAAATAAGATAATCCCAAAATGAGACAGTAATATAAGACCACTCGGGTCTCAACATTTTCGGCGTGAAGCCTAGCATATATACTTAACATGATTTCTAACAGGTTCACAATTACTACATTAATATAGCACAAATATCATCAGGGAATAATCAGTAAGCGGTGCCGTGGGATGAACCAGGGCACAAATACTCGGTGCACGCCCGCACGCCCGTCACTTGGAATGCGCGTCACCTCAATTGTAGTCATAAATCATTTAGCTCGGGGTTTCGAATCCTCAGAACCAAGTTTGGAAACGTTACTTACCTCAAAACCGGCTAAAATACTACTCCGCAGTGCTTTTGCCTCTAAATTCGGCCTCCGAGTGCTCCAAATCTACCAAAAAATCAGATGTATATTATTATAATATGTCAAGGAATGAACCCTAATCGAACTTTATCAAAAATACTCAAAAATCCAGAAATTGGTCAAACCCGACCCCCGGGCCGACGTCTCGGAACTCGACGAAATTTACACCACAAAAATTCTCATCCTCCCACGAGTCTATACATACCAAGAACACTGAAATCGGAGTCCAAAATGACCCCTCAAATTCCCATTTTAAGGTCTCTAAACCACAAGCTCTAATTACCTATTTTAGCACTGTTTTTCCCCAAATTTTCACCACTAATCCAACCTTTAATCACATATAAACGAGTTTTAAGTCCGAAATCCTTACCTCAATGAAGAACTATCAATTTCCCTCTTCAAAACCCTTCAAAAGCTTCAAAATAATGGTGAAAGAATGACCAAAATTTGCTAAGGGTTCTTTTTATAGGTTCTGCCCAGCGATGACCGCACCTGCGGTCCTTTTCTCGCACCTGTGGACATGCACCTGCGGTCCCAGGTGCGCACCTGCGAGAATTCACTTAAAGGCCATTTTCGTACCTGCAACATATCCTTCACACTTGCGACTCCGCAGGTGCGGTCCAAGTCTCGAACCTGTGACCTTTGTTGACCCAGCCAACTTCCGCATCTGCGGAGCCTTGTCTGCTTCTGCGAGCTCGCACTTGCGGTCCCCCATCCGCAGGTGCGGAAACACCAGAAAGTTTCACACCAGCAACTCCAAAATGCCAAAAATTATGTTGTTACCCATCCGAACTCAACCCGAAGCCCTCGGGACCCCAACCAAAAATATAAACAAGTCATAAATGATCACCCAGACTTAGTCGAACTCTCGGAACACCCCAAAATAACATCGAAACACCAAATCAACCCATGATTCAAGCCTAAAGATATTCAAACTTCTGAAATTCACTAATGATGCCGAAACTAACCAAACCTCGTCCGAATGATATGAAAATTTGCACACACATCCAAAATGACGCTACGAACCTACTCCAACTTCCAGAATTTCATTCCGACCCCGATAGCTTATTTTCCATTGCCGACCGAAAATCGCCAAAAACTAACTTTCATTACTTCAAGCCTAATTCTACATCGGATATAAAAACTACATTCCGAACACACTCCTAAGTCCCAAATAACCTAACGAAGCTATCCGAGCCATAAAATCCGCATTCCGAGATTGTTTACCTATAAGTCAACTCCCAGTTGACTTTTCCAATTATTGAGCTCATTTTAGAGGCTAAGTGCCTTAATTCTCACCACGACCACTCTGAACCCGAGTCAACCAACCCAAAACCACACAAAAGAGATGAACCACACAAGCAATGAAGCCAAAATAGGGGAAACGGTATAAACTCTCGGAATGACCTGCCGGGTCGTTACAAGTGAATGTACCATTGGAGGTACTATGACAATAAGGGATGTGTTCCGCTTGTTGAGATGTGGCTAAAAGGGTGTTATCAATGAGATATTGAATTTTTGGGGGTAATATGAAGGAGATGGTGGAAAGGTCCCAGGATTAATTGGTGATAATGGAATCTAAGGACTGATTCAGTTCGTGTCTAGGAATGGGACCTTGAATGAGTTGGTGTACTGACAAACTATTTGTGATCCAATGATCTCACCAAAGGCTTATGCGATTATCATGTGCTACATTCCAGCTTGTGCCTGATCGACAATATTCAGCTACCTTTGTCATGCTTCTCCATATGTAAGAGGAATTAAAGTGTGTGTTCATTGCGTACATAAATTGGTTAGTATGGGTATACTGATGGTTGTATTTAGCGGAAAATATGTTAGCCTATATGGATTTACTTGAGTGTGAATAACACCATACAAGAATTGTGAGTATAGCCAAGTTTTTAGGGACTAATTTTTGGATTCCCAAAACCCCTTTCGATTTAGGAGAAGTAACTGTATTCTAATTAATTAAGTGCATTTTACGCTTCTGGGAAGATGAACCCCATAAGAAGTAATGTTGAAGGCGTTCCAGTCGGTGGACGATTTTGGATGCTAATAAATTAGTTTGCATGGTGTAAACTGGAATAGAATTTAAAACTGACTTAATAAGGGTTGTTCGTCCTGCAAGAGTAAGGAATTTTGATCACCATTAGGATAGTTTCGCGGTAACTCGGGTCAATAATGTATTGATAATATGTTGATTTAGGATGGTTGAGTGTGATTGGGAGAACCATGTATTTACCAAAATTGGTGGCAAGAGGAATATTGAGAGTAGTGGATAGGGATTAGCTAAGGTTCGAATTTACATTGGCTGAGAAGAATATTTTTGACTTATGGAAATTGATGCGTTGCCCTGATTTCGCACTTAATTGATTAAAAATTTCGATAATAGTGGTGGTGTGGGGCCTTGTTTCCTGGGCTAACAAAATGAGATCATCAACAAATATTAGGTGTGAGAGAGGTTGGGCATTTCGCTTTAAGCGTATGTGTGTCCAATGGAAAATATCAACATTATGTTTGATTATACGGGACAAGGATTCCATACATATGATGAATAGAAGGAGATGGAGGGTCTCCTTGTCGAATACCACGTGATGGTTGAAAAAAGGGGTTGGTGTGCCATTGATAAGTATTGAAATGGCAGAGGTAGTGGACACATGAGATTATGAGTTTAACTAAAGGTTGTGGAAAGTGTAAGTGTTGAAGTGAGAATCGTACAAATGACCACTCTAAGTGGTCAAAAGCTTTTTCAAGGTAAATATTTACCATAATGTTGCCTTATTTACTCTGTTGTCTCCGAAAGGAGTGCATAATTTCCTGAGCGAGAATGGCATTATTAGCTACCCTACGACCTTTTAGGAAGCTGATTTGAGTTGGGTTAACTAACTTAGGTAGTAGGGGTCTGATTCTATTCACTATAATCTTAGTAATAATTTTGTAAATTTTATTGCAAAGCCCAATCGGTCTATATTGAGTAATAGACTGTGGGTGATTTGTTTTCGGAATTAGGATAATGTTAGTTTTATTAATTTTTGTGGGGATGGTGGAAGCATGAAAAGCATGTTGACAAGTGTGGATGAGTGCCTGTTGAGTTTCGAGCCAAAATTTCTGAAAGAAGATAAGGTGGAGGCAATCTGGGCCTGGGTCTTTTAGACGCTTAAAAGAATGTACGGTAGTAGAAATTTCAGCGTTGGATAACGGACGGCTGAGTGGTTAAGTATCATGGGTTGTAAGGGAGTTTGAATCAGTAGGTATGTGTTTGTTTTGGCAAGAGATTAGTTGAGTGGTATATAGTTCTTGAAAATGTTTGAGAATTGTTGGTGGATAATTTTAGTGTCAAAAGTCCAATTACCTACGGTGTCATGAAGGCTAAGTATATGATTACATCTGCGTATATGTATCGGAGAAAGGTGGAAGAACGTTGTGTTTGCGTCACCCTCATTTAACCATTAGATGCATGATTTTAATTTCCAAAATTCTTCCTCATTGTGCAATAAATTGTTAAATTCAGTTATACGTTGGTTTTCTAAATTGTAGTGGAACAAATTTTTTGTATTAGGATGCATACGTTGTATGCATTTTAATCGAGCAATTAGAATCTTTTTTTATATAAAATATGTTTCCAAAGTTGTGTTTATTCCAGTGAGTAGCTAAATCAGTAAAAATATTCAATCCTGTATGATAATCAGGTTAGTTAAGCCATATTTGGGTGACAATATCAGGAAATTGTGGATGTTGTAACCACATAGTTTCGGATTTTAAAGAAGATGGAGGCTTAGAGTAAGGTTTAGTTAAGTTTAATACCAGGGGGTCAGTGGTTAGAATGAGTGAGAGGTAGGCTTTTCACAGTTGAGTCTTGATGTAATTCAAGCCATTTATTATTGGCAAAGAATTTATCTAGGCGTTCCATAATAATAGTATTAGGAGTATTATTAGTGCTGTTGAATTTAGCTTTGTTAGTCCACGTAAAACGTGAACAAAAGACAATCATATTTACGTTATTTACACAACTATTGAAATTGGAAGACTGTTTAACATTAATAGGCGCCCCTCCAAAATTTTCAAATGAAGTAGATACTTCATTAAAATCACCACATAATAGCCATGCACCATTATGATTAGCATGGACAATTTATAAATTTTGCCACAGGAGTTGACGATTTTGAATAAATATTATTGGCATAACTTAATGAAAAAACCAAGTAGGTTTTTTATTTACCTGGACGGAGACATGTATTTCCTGGCTTGTAACTGCAACTCGATAGATCGTCAGTTCATTACCGCGCCATAGTAGAACTATGCTACCTGATTGTCCATGTGCCACCGCTTGGATTAGGTCAGTGTAGTTGAGCTCATTGAGAGGATCAGTATGACCCACCATTTTCGTTTCTGTCAGACATAAAATGGATAGATTATTCCAGGTTAATAAATGTAGGTTCCAACGATCTTGATTATTAGCTCCCTGACAGTTCCAAAGCATAATCTTCATGAGATCTTCAAGGTGTGGGTTGCTCCCTTCCGGATCTAGTGAGAGTTCCAAGTGAATCAGAAGATGAAGTGGGTTGTAGAGTGCTGCAGGCAGCAGATTGTCGTGTAGTGTTTGGATCATAAGTATCATACCTCTCGTCCAAGAAGTATGGGTCGAGACATATATTCAATGAGGTTTTCTGGAGAGCTAGGGGGATGAAAATGAGGTACTTGTTTTTCGATGCTTTCTGGCATGGATATTCAGGAAGTCATTTAGCACCATTGATTCCATAAACGTCTCTAGTAGGTCGTTGTTTTCTTCTACCTGCTGTGGCTCTTACTGATGTGGAGTAGGTGGTGGTGAGTTGGTGTGCATTATGTCGATCACTTGTTTCTGTGCTTGACCTGGTAGTGGAGGGTGAGACACCTCCACTGGTTGTTGTGGTGCTAACCATGGCTACTAGTTGGTCTGTTGGGGTATACCCCAATAAGTAGGGTGATAGAGCATTTGAGTCTGCCATTGTTGATATTGAGTGATGATTTGCTGCAGTTGTAGGATGGTGATATCTTGTTGGTGAATCAGGTTCATTACCTGGTCTTGTTGCGCTTGGTTTGGAATGCCCTCGTGCATTGAAAATGCCATCTCCTCCGAGGTTTCCAGTAGGAGGGTGACGTGGTTTTGTAGCAGTTGAAGATCTATGTATAGCTGTTGGTGCATAGGTATGGGTGTTGGTAGTGGAACAATTCGTTGTTGTTGCATGTTGTGGGGAACGTGTTGCAACACTATCCACTATTGGGAGTGGGGTTGTTGATGTTGAATGAGGAGATGTGGAAAAGGATGGTGATGATATTGGTTGATGTGGACATTGTTGATGTAGCGTCGGTATGTGTGGTGGTGGTGATGTTGTATGTGAGAGTGTAGGCAATACATTTTTGGTGGCAGTGGTAGTGTGAGTGTGGTGGGAAGTAGTCTGTGTTGGCGTAAGAAAATTATGTAGTGGAGTGGTATATGAAGCGGTGCCCAGCGTATGGTGAGGTTCATGATGTGCTTCTTGGATAACCAAGAAATGAGAAGCAGAGGTTGCATGGCTATTGGGGAGTGTTTCTGATGGAAAAATGTCATTAGTTATTGGTGGTGATGTCATTGTAGTAGCTGGTGTAGAAGTGTTGTCAATGTTGGTAGGTTGATGTTGTGGAATGTTAAAGGTGACTGCTGGCTTTAGCGGTGTTGGCTTTGGGCTGAGCTGGTTTTGTTGTATTGGAGGTGATGGAGGTGTAACATTTGATGTTGATTTATTTTGTGTAGCTGTAGTACTAGGCATATAATTTGGGGTAGTATCATGATAAGCAACTAGGTTAGATAGTTGCGTGTGAGTGTTCTATTTTTGGATAGTGATTTGCATATTAATGGGTGCAAAGGAGGTGGGCGGTTGATGTGATGCATGCCATGGTACTCGACAGAGTGTGTATGTTGGTATGTGAAAGGGTGATGATAACGGTTGGAGAGGGGTTGAGAAAGGGTTAATGGAATGCATAGTATATGATGTAGGGTTGGCGTGCAAGGAGTTTGTGATGATGTGTGGTGGGTCCGGTATAACTTCTGTATTTGGGAATGTAAATTTATTATGGAGAGTAATGTTATTGGTGGTTTTGGCGGCCTTGTGGGGTTCAGTTGAGTCCTTAGGGTTTGGAACAGTGGTATTGGAGGAGGATGAGAGGGTTTGGGGCGTAGGGGTAGACAAATGTTTCTTAGGCAAAGCATTTCTTTCAATATTTTTATTTTTTGGATATGTGTCTGTTTTCCATGGGATGGGTTGGTCTACATCACATGTGGGAGTGGTTTGGTTATTTTGGGCTTGAGACGAGGTGGAAGTAATGGTAGTAGTTGGGCGATAATGAAGAGTGTGACCTAAACAGCCATATTTATGCGAGTCATTGAAGAATCTTCAGAGTGGATGAGTTGAATATGTGTACCAAGGAGAATTTCAATATGTAAGGTTTTCCCTAATGGGGCTAATATGCAAAGTCTAGCATAACGACCTTTAGAAGTGTGCACTGTGCATTTGTCTATTTGAATGAGTGTACCAATAAAAACCGCTATTTTCTGAAGGATTGCAAATCATAGTATTCAGTAGGAAGTTCCTGCAGACGGATCCATACAGTAATGTAGTTTGTGTGAGCCAAAGCTAGGTTAAACTTGGGTTCCCATTGGCGGATAGTAAGGTGTTGTGATCCAATAAATCAAGGGCCATGGTGAAGTATTTTATTAAATTTTCTGAGTGTTCTAATTTAATTAGGTAATAGTCATACCGTAGGTCAATTAAATGGAGTGCTTCAGTGAGTTGCCAAAGTGTGATTAGTTTGATTTTAAGGTTTGTGTAGGACATCTTTTGCCTAAAAGTTTAATGATGATGGTTTGATGAAACGGACAGTAGAGCCGGTGTTTGTCATATGAGGATATGGGGATGAAAAATGGATGATGGGATGGGTTGGATTTTTCATCGTCTAAGGTTAATTCTTCATAGAAATTTGTTTCGAGTGAGTGACCGTTTCTGATGGAGGTGATGAGAGAGTGTCGCGAAAACTTACCTTGGCAGTGAAATGATTAGTTGAGTGTGGTATTGCTTCTTTGGGTTTGTGTGTGCTGGGTCTGAGTTGATCAAGTTCTTGATAAGTGGGTTCCATTTCCGAGGCTTCATTCATTGTATGGTGGTCGTGATTGGCTACTGTGGCCGATGGTATGGGAAAGAGGTTAACGACTTCGTCACTTTATCTCTCTATTTGTTGAAAATTTGTATTTATTGAACATTTGATCTTTGCAAAAAGTGCAAAATGCTGATCTGTCATTAAGTTTGAGTATCACGTATCCTTAGCGCGTTAATCTATTAAAGTTGAACTAACACATAAATTTAAATATTACAATACTAGGAATATCATTTGGGGTAGTATCATGATGAGCAACTAGGTTAGATAGTTGCGTGTGAGTGTTCTGTTTTTGGATAGTGATTTGCATATTAATGGGTGCAAAGGAGGTGGGCGGTTGATGTGATGCATGCCATGGTACTCGGCACAGTGTGTGGGTGTTGTTATGTGGAAGGGTGATGATAACGGTTGGAGAGGGGTTGAGAAAGGGTTAAAGGAATGCATAGTAGAGGATGTAGGGTTGGCGTGCAAGGAGTTTGTGATGATGTGTGGTGGGTCCGGTATAGCTTCTGTATTTGGGAATGTAAATTTATTATGGAGAGTAATGTTATTGGTGGTTTTGGCGGCCTTGTTCAGTTGAGTCCTTAGGGTTTGGAACAGTGGTATTGGAAGAGGATGAGAGGGTTTGGGACGTAGGGGTAGACAAATGTTTCTTAGGCAAAGCATCTTTTTCAATATTTTTATTTTTTGGATATGTGTCTGTTTTCCATGGGCTGGGTTGGTCTACATCACATGTGGGAGTGGTTTGGTTATTTTGGGCTTGGGACGAGGTGGAAGTAATGGTAGTAGTTGGGCGATAATGAAGAGTGTGACCTAAACAACCATATTTAGTGCGAGCCATTGAATAATCTTCGGAGTGGATGAGTTGAGTATGTGTACCAAGGAGAATTTCAATATGTAAGGTTTTCCCTAATGGGGCTAATATGCAAAGTCTAGCATAGAGGCCTTTAGAAGTGTGCAATGTGCATTTGTCTATTTGAATGAGTGTACCAATAAACACCGCTATTTTCTGAAGGATCTGCAAATCATAGTATTCAGTAGGAAGTTCATGCAGAAGGATCCATACAGTAATGTAGTTTGTGTGAGCCAAAGCTGGGTTAAACTTGGGTTCCCATTGGCGGATAGTAAGGTGTTGTGATCCAATAAATCAAGGGCCATGGTGAAGTATTTTATTAAAATTTTCTGAGTCTTCTAATTTAATTAGGTAATAGTCATACCCTAGGTCAATTAAATGGAGTGCTTCAGTGAGTTGCCAAAGTGTGATTAGTTTGATTTTAAGGTTTGTGTGGGACATCTTTTGCCTAAAGGTTTAATGATGATGGTTTGATGAAACGGACGGTAGAGCCGGTGTTTGTCATATGAGGATATGGGGATGAAAAATGGATGATGGGATGGGTTGGAGTTTTCATCGTCTAAGGTTAATTCTTCAAGGAAATCTGTTTCGAGTGAGTGACCATTGCTGATGGAGGTGATGAGAGAGTGTCGCGAAAACTTACCTTGGCAGTGGAATGATTATTTGAGTGTTGTATTGCTTTCTTTGGGTTTATTTGTGCTGGGTCTGAGTTGATCAAGTTCTTGATAAGTGAGTTCCATTTCCGAGGCTTCATTCATTGTATGGTGATCTTGTTTGGCTACTGTGGCCGATGGTATAGGAAAGAGGTTAACGACTTCGTCACTTTATCTCTCTATTTGTTGAAAGTTTGTATTTATTGAACATTTGATCTTTGCAAAAAGTGCAAAATGCTGATATGTCATTAAGTTTGAGTATCACGTATCCTTAGCACTTTAATCTATTAAAGTTGAACTAACACATAAATTTAAATAGTACAATACAATTCACCATTTTCTATGTGTATTTTTCACAAACTTAAAAAAGTCCTAATTCCTATGTATTTTCTTCAGACATATGGAACTCTAGCTCCGATCCTTGTAAGATAGAAATGTGAAGTTCGAAGGAAAAAGTAAAATGGTAGCATGGACTGAGCACTTCAGTAATTCCTACCAGTAACAGTAGTTATCAATCTCATTTGAATACTGTTAAGCTAATCTTAAACTCCAGAGTCCAGTCCAATAACTCATAGATAATAGAGTTAAGAAGCACACAAGGGAAAAAATCAATATATACCCATCTCTTGAGTCTTGACTAATAGGAAAACTAAGTTTAATTAAAAAATAATAGGCTATTGTTGCTGTTATTCCCCATAAACTTAGCAACACTTATTTGACGGAGCTTCTGATTTCAATTCTATTTTGAGTAATAGACTTTCTTTAAAAGAGATGATAGTTAGTGAGGTAGATCTAATTTTTTCGCTTTTTGAGGGAGTTCACCGCTTTTTTCATAATCATATAAGGTTCGCTTCGATATAATTCTTGCTTATATGGGTTTAATCAGATCAGACATAATGATATCTTTCTGGTGGAAAAGAAGAATAAAATCAAACAAGAATGAGAAATGTTTTCTATAAGCTTTTGAGTGTGGGTGTGAATCTGGTTTTAATGGTGAATTCAATTATGTCTGGGGAAGAAGACGTCTGGGAGAGGGTTGTAAAAAACATGTATAATATATACTTTTTGAATAGTATTTAGAATTACAATCCACATGACCTTATTTCAGTGGTTGCTTTGCTATGTCATTGTTAGGGCACTACATGCCTTTTTTTTTTGGTTATTTCACATTGACACACTTGTTATGTCATGGGCAGATTTTCAGCCATGCCACGTGACCCCTTGGATGCGCCCTGTGGCGTCCTGGCAAGCCTCCCAATGCCTAGAGCCACAGACGACCCCGTGGTCTTGGCTGCGCCAAGTGACAAGCGCGGCGGATGTGCCTCTGTCGCCCCACCGATATCCCTCGCCAGCGCCCAGCCATAGGCATCTGCCAACAACACCGCGCATGTATATCGTGATTCCAAAGACAAGGTTGCTGACAACGGACTTGTTTCTAACTTCTATAAAACTAAGTCATTTTCATTGTAATTATAGAGTATTTTTATTCCATGTATTTCCATAATGATTCCCTAGCTTAGTTAGGTCAAGTCTTGTAACTTTGGTTTATTTTTTTTAAGCATTATTAGGGGGGATCAAGCAATCAAAAGTTTCTAGCAAGCAAATTATTCTGGCTCTCCCCCTCGACACCATGTTGCCTTTCTGTAATAGCTTTCATTAACGCAATCAAGCTTTTTTTCAATTCTCATTTCTGTTCTCTCAATTGCTTTTGACATTGACTTTCCTGTACGATATTGACAATCTCGTCTAGCGTATGGAGGAGACCTCAGTTGGAGGACAACAACTGCACTGATACCAATTGCTTAGCCTTACGTCGCCCTTCCAAGAATCTCAGGAAGGTGCCACATAACAGTTGGTATCAGAGCCTAGGCTCGACATCGGACGAGGGAACACATTTCCATTACCATAATTTCTGACCATGGTGAATCACGGGGACCGCATTGGGGCCCTTGAAGAGAGGGTTGATGTATTATTACCCGTCGAGGATATGGTGCTTAAACAAAGAAACAACCTAGCGCAAAGGTTGGACGACCTGGACCGCAAGATGCTCCAGGCCGAAGTTGACATAGAAAACATCAGTCGCGACTCTGAAGGAGACCGGCAAACGACAGCCACAGAAAATTCGAGGGCCTCCAACAGGAGCCTGTCGAGGATTTAGCCTACAGGGCACAAGAGGCATACATGGTGATTGCCATGCAACAAACTATAGACAACTTGACAGGCCAACTCAATGTTGTCAATGCTGCTTTACAAGGCTTGCTTTGAGGAGGTGGAAACCAAATCAAGGGTGCTGTGAACCTCGCCCCCGTGGAACAAAAACTGAAAATTCCTAAGCCAAAGCCATAGAATGGATCTCGGAATGCTAAAGAAGTGAAAAACTTCATCTTCAACATCGGTCAGTACTTCGATGCCGTGGGAAGATTAGAAGAAGCTAAGAAGGTAGAAGCTATTGCCATGTATCTTCAGGGTGATGCTAAACTCTAGTGGCAGGTGAAGTACGAAGCCATCAGGGTCGGTGAAGATGCTCTGGAGACATGGACAGAACTGAAGGCAACAATACGCCTACATTTCTTCCCCGAAAATATTGAGTACAATGCAAGGAGAAAACTACGAGAGCTCCGCCAGACTAAATCAATGCAGGATTACGTGCGAGAATTCTCCGCGCTCATGATGAACATACGTGACATGGGGGACAAAGACAAACTCTTCACATTCCTAGAAAGGTTAAACCTTATGCATGTATGGAGCTGCAAAGACAAATGGTAGATACCCTACCCAAAGTGATCCAAGCAGCGGAATGCCTTGGGGACTATCAAGTGGAAACTCAAAAGTATAGGCCTCAACCGCCTCTACGAGCGGGATACAAAGGAGGCTAGCCTAGCAATGGTGGCCCTAGCAGAAGTGGGGGAGACCGGAGTGCAACCAAATTTAAGGCTCCTTCCTCAGGCAACAATAGTGCTGCATCAAATAACAATGATCGAGGGAGAAAGACCCCTTCAAGATGTCATCATTGCAGCGGTCCACATTGGAATAATGAATGCCCACGTGCACAATTGAAAGCTTATCAAGCTTTTGATGATGGTACAAACAAAGAAGCAGGTGATGCGGACCAGGCCGAACCCGTAGGTTCCTTCAATGCAATTGTTGGCTCTATTTCTGGGGCATTAGCGGGAACCAGTTCCGGTATCCGTAAGAAGAAGGACCCCCTCCCAATCACCAAGAAAGGGAAAAAGAAGGCGGATAAGAGGACTCATATTAAACAAGAGAGGACCTTAATTTTCGTTGAACTGAAGGTAAACGGCTAGCCCATTCGGGTGAAGATAGACACAGGTGCTACCCACAACTACTTTGCCTCAACTCAGGTGCAACACCTTGGTATATTTGAAGGAAAGGGAAGAGGTCATGTCAAGGCTATCAACTCACCTCCTCAGCCAGTGGGTGGAATAGCCAAAGAAGTACCAGTGAAGTTGGGTCCTTATAAAGGAAAATTCAACTTGCACGTGGTGATCATAGTTGACTTCGAGTTGATAGTTGGGTTGGAATTCTTGAGGCAAACCAACACCATGCCCGGACCATATGCATACATGCTTCTGATGATGCAGAAAATAGGGCCAAGCTCTACATTATCCCGTGCATGCCCATGAAGATGGCCGTTGAGAACATCTTGGCCTTGCAATTGAAGAAGGGAGTCAAAAGATATGAACCTACGTTCTTGGCTACCCTATGCATTGAAGATGTAGAACGTTCTTTGGGCCCCATTCCTACACCCGTAAAGGAGATACTACTGGAGTTTGAAAATGTTATGCCACAGGATGGGCCAAAGCGACTCCTGCCTAGGCGCACTGTGGACATGAGATTGATTTGGTGCTGGGTGCGAAGCCACCCGCCCGGGCGCCTTATAGAATGTCACAACCCGAACTCACCGAGCTTACAGTTGACAGAGACGCTAGACACAGGGATCATTGTGCCCTCCAATTCCCCATATGGGTCCCCTGTGCTATTCTAAAAGAAACATGATGGTAGTCTACGACTCTGTGTGGATTATCGGGCTCTAAACAAAATCACTGTGAAGAACAAGTATCCTATTCCACTCAAGGCACACTTGTCAATAGATTGAGGGTGAAACGTTGTTCACGAAAATTGACCTAGGGTATTGGAAAGTTCGGATTGTTGAGGCTGATGAACACAAGACGACCTGTGTGACAAGATATGGGTCGTTCGACTTCCTGGTTATGCCGTTTCGCTTGACTAACGCTCCAACCACATTTTTCATCCTGATGAACCAAGTCTTCCGAGAGTACATTGACGAATTCGTGGTGGGCTATTTGGATGACATTGTGGTTTATATCCAAATACTGGAAGAACACTTGGAGCACTTGTGGAAGGTCCTAGACCGGTTGCGGGAGCACGAATTATATGCGAAGCGATAGTTCTCTGCTCAAAAATAGATTGACTTCCTCGGACATGTCATTGAGGAAGGACGGATCAAGATGGACTAACAAAAGATTCAAGCTATCACAGATTGTCCGCCGCCCAAGGATATCCACGCCTTGAGGGCGTTCCTTGGACTATGCAATTCTTATCGGCGATTTGTGAAAAATTACTCCCTCATCGTAGTGCCATTTACAGAACTCCTCAAGAAGGTCACGCCTTAAGATTGGGGACCCAGGCGAGCGGAGGCATTCAACGCATTAAAAGCGGCTATGTCTACTAGCCCCGTCTTGGCCCTCCCTGATTTGGCCAAGCCATTTAAGGTACAAACAGATGCCTCCGACTATGCTCTTGGCAGAGTCTTACTACAAGAAAGGCATCCTATAGCGTACGAGAGCCGGAAGCTGAAGGATGTAGAGCGGTGCTATGTCGCCCATGAGAAAGAATTATTGACTGTCATTCATTGCTTACGCCTTTGGAGGCATTATTTACTGGGAACCCCGTTCGTGGTGAAGAAAGACAACACAACTATTAACCATTTTATGACCCAGCCAAAGCCGAATGGCTAACAGGACCGGGGGAAGGAATTCCTAGCGGAATTTCACTTCAACCTGGAATACTGAGGTGGGTATACTAATCATGTTGCTGATGTGCTCTGTCAGAGATATGACCTAGATTTAGTGTGCCTACTCGCCACCCTAAGGGGGAGCGAAGTAGCCACTACCATAAAAGGCCAGATACAAGATCTACTCATCAAGGATCCTACTGCACAATAGTTGGTTGATCTGGTAGGACAGGGAAAAACTCGCCAGTTCTACATGGAAGATGGTTTCTTGAAAGTGAAAGGGAACCGACTTTATGTTCCTAAAGGAGGAGATCTGAGAAGGGATCTTCTAGAGTAACGTCACGATACTCTGTGGGCCGGCCATCCAGGTGAATGACGCACCATGACATTACTTTGTCGTGCATATTCATGGCCTCAAATGGATGATGACGTTGCTAAGTATGTGAGGACTTGTCTAGTATGACAGAAGGACAAGTCAGACCGCTTGACACAAGCGGGACTCTTGGAACCACTAGATGTCCCAAAGAGACCTTGGGAAAGCGTTTCTTTGGATTTCATCACTGGATTGACCAAGGTCGGAGATCTCACAACTATCTTGGTTGTGGTGGATTGGTTTTCCAAGTATGCCACCTTTATAGAAGCCCTACTATATATATATATATATATATCAGCAGAAGATACAACTCGACTCTTCTTCTCTTATGTCATCAAATATTGGGGCCTGCCCAAAGACATTGTTAGTGATTGCGACTCATGCTTCACTAGCAACTAGCGACTTTTGGACCTAACTATTTAAGTGCCTCGAGTCAAAATTGGGTCACGACTCAAGTTTGCATCCGCAATCTGGTGGCCAGACGGAGCAGTTCAATGGTATGTTGGAGGAATATCTTTGTCACTTTGTAACCGGATCGCAGAAGAATTGGATAAAGCTTCTGTATGCTGCTCAACTGGATTTCAATTCACAAAAGAGCTCTAGTACAAACAAAAGCGCTTTTGAAATTGTTACCGGGAAGCAACCGCTACTCCCACACACCGTGAATGCACCAAACATGTCAAAATATCCTCGAGTTGCTAGCTTCTCAAAAGAATGGAAGCAAAATTTGGAGATAGTGCAGAGCTATCATGTCAAAGAGGATGAAGAGGTATGCTGATCAAAATCGTCGCTTTGTTAAATACCAAGTAGGAGACAAAGTGATGGTCAAAATCCTAAAGCGGTACTTGTTTGCAGGGGTCTATGACCCTCTCCTATTGAAAAAATACATTGGACCCTTGTCCATTGAAAGGCACATTGGGAAAGTTGCATACCGGGTGGATACCCCAGCTTGGTGGAAAATCCATCTCGTCTTCCATGTCAACCTTCTGAAACTTTTTCGGGAAGACACGGAGGATCCTTCACGGAGCCAACTCACAATAACAGTATTCGAGGCCCCAATTAAACTGGGAAAAGGCGTGTTGAAGCTATTCTTGATGATCGGGTAATTAACGCCTCAAGGAAGGATCACCAAGCGTTCTTGGTGAAATGGTAGCGTTGTGATGCAGAGGAGAATACTTGGGAGAGGAGAACAAGCCTCAAAGACTACAAGATCCTAATTGAAGATTATCTTGCAAGTAAGGCACCGAGGATGTCGCCAACTCAGGTGGGAGAGAATGTCATGGGCGGCTTTGCAGCCATGCCCCAAGGCCACTTGCACGCGCCCCCTGGCATTTTGGAAAGCCTACCAACGCCTAGCGCCACGGACGACCCCGTTGTCTTGGCTGCGCCAAGTGAAAAGCGCGCATGTGCCTCTGTCTCCCCACCGATACCTCGCTAGCGCCCAGCCGCAGGCAGCTGCTAACAGTGCCGCGTGCACAGACAACGTTGTGCGTGCAGATTGTGATGCCAAAGACAAGGTTGCTGACAAAGGACCTATTTCTACCTTGTAAAAAACTAAGTCCTTTTCATTGTAAATATAGAGTAGTTTTATTCCATGTATTTCCATTATGATCCACTATCTTAGTTAGATCATGTCTTGTAACTTTGGTTTATTTTTTTAAAGCATTTTTAGGGGAGATCAGGCAATCAAAACTTTCTACCAAGCAAACAATTCTCTGTACTGGCGTCTCTCCCCCTCAACACCGCGTTGCCTTTCTGTAATAGCTTTTATTAATGCAATCAAGCTTTCTTTCAATTCTTATTTCTGTTCTCTCAATTGCTTTTAACATTTGTTTTCCCGTATGGCACTGACAATCTCGTCTAGCGTACAGAGGGGACCTCAGTTGTCGGACAACAACTGTATTGACATTAGTTGCTTAGCCTTACATCGCCCTTCCAAATAACCTCAGGAAGGTGCCACGTAACAGTTATAATGATCGAGTATTCAATATGTACAACTTTTTTGTATAGATCTCTAATTGAAAAATACAGACAAGTTTTAGGGGCTGCATATATATTAAGTCTTGAATTAATTGTAAGGAGATGACATGTAACTATTATCATTGAAGATGACAAAGTTTTAGCAGTAAATTTTGCCTAACTATAATTGAATTTTTTTTACGGGGAGAAAAATGGGGAAGAGAAAAAGAGAAAATTGTAAACAATGGAATCTAATACATCATTTCATATATAAGTGATAGATTATATATGTTAATATAATTAAGTGAATGTAATGACCCGACCGGTAGTTTCGTGAGATTAGCCCCGTTTATCCTGTTTCTGATTTATCATATTTTTCTTAGCCTATTCATGTTGTGTCGGGTCGTTTGGTTCGGGTTCAGAGTGGTCGTGGTTAGAACAGAGACACTTAGTCTCTTAAATTAGCTTAATAGTTGAAAAAGTCAAATGGGAGTTGACTTATTTGGTTAACGACCTCAGAATGTAGATTTTATGGCTCATACAGCTTCGTTAGGTGATTAGGGACTTAGGAGTGTGTTTGGAATGAAGTTTTGATGTCTGGTGTAGAATTAGGGTTGAATTGGTGAAAGTTAGTTTTTGGCGATTTCCGGTCGACAAGGGAAAATAGGCTATCGGGGTCGGAATGGAATTTCGGAAGTTGTAACAGGTTTGTAATGTCATTTTGGATATGTGTGCAAAGTTGTAATGGGATATGTTGATAGATTTAGTTGAGGTCCCGGGGGCCTCGGGTGTATTTCGGATGCTCAAACGGGCACTTTTGGTCTTTGGGAGATTGCTGGCTTTCTGGTGTTTTAGAAGCAGTGGTTTGTCCATTGCGATTGCGTGAGTTCGTATGCGATCGCGTAGAGTAAATATTGAGGCAGGATGATTTGTTCTATCCGATCGCGTAATAAGGTTTGCGATCTCTTAGGTTGGGCAGCCAGTGCAGTGCGGTCGCGTGAGGTGCATTGCAATCGCACAGTGTGGGCGCGTATGGCAGGGGGGTGTTTGATTACTCTATACCAATGCAGTTGGGTGGACGCGATCGCACATAGGGAGTAGCGCCAGTGCTTCACGAACACATCCTTGGTGACGTGAACGCACTGAAGAAAGATATAGTGCTAGGCAGTGTTTTATAAAAGCCCTTTCTTACGAATTTTAGTCTATTTTCATCCATTGTTGAGCGGGTTTGGAGCTCTTTGAGAGGGTTTGAAGAGGAAATCGAAGGGAATCACTTGGAGGTAAGATTTTTGACTTCATAACTCGATTCTATGTTGTTTTCTAAGTAATTAAACCGGAAATTAGTTGGATTTAAACCGAAAATTGGGGAGGTTAGGTGCATGAGAGTTGGAAATTTCTTTTGATGATTTGAATGGGCAATTGTGGTCCGATTTTGGTGTTCTTGGTATGTATAGAATCGTGGGAGTATGGGGATTCTTGTGATGTAAATTTTATAGAATTTCGAGATGTGGGCCCACGGTTCGGGTTTGGCAAATTTCGGGAATTATGCCTAAAATTGATAGTTTTCTATTGGGTTTTGTTCCTTTAGCGTATATTGATGATGTTAATCCGGTTTTGGTTAGATTCGGAGCAATCGGGAGCCGGCTCGAGGGGCAAGAGCATCCCCGAGTAGCTTTTGGGCTGTTTTGAGGTAAGTAACGATTGTAACTCTAGACCTGAGGGTATGAAACCCCGATATTTATTATTGTTTTGGCAAATGAGGTGACACACATGCTAGGTGAAGAGCGTGTAGGCGTGCACCGATAGGGATTGAGACTTGGTCCGTCCCATAGCAACTATTAATCTGCGTATTTGATTGAAAGCTTATGGTATCCTGTATTTTAGAAATTTATACTTGTTTATGGGCTGTGAGCCATGTTTGGGGCCTTGTGCCGACCTGTTTAGACCCTCAGAGGTACTTTTACACTATTCTTACACTATCCTGATAGAAAAATTGTGAACTCAGTCATGTTTTCTACTTGTTGTTATTTTCACTGTTATCACACGGTTTTGAAACTCTGCAAGGTATTTTGGGATGAGTCCCATGAGTGGAGATGAATTTCCCGAGTGGCTTGTGAGGATGACTGAGTGAGGCCGAGAGCCGAGTATGTAAGGATAGTTATGGATCAGGCTGCACGCCACAACAATATATATATATAATATATGGATCGGGCTGCACGCCGCAACAATATATATGTTATATATGGATCGGGCTGCACACCGCAGCAATATAACGCTTGGGCTATTGGAGCCCCTCCGGAGTATGT
This sequence comes from Nicotiana paniculata, assembly GCA_005239505.1. Taxonomy (NCBI): domain Eukaryota; kingdom Viridiplantae; phylum Streptophyta; class Magnoliopsida; order Solanales; family Solanaceae; genus Nicotiana; species Nicotiana paniculata. The sequence continues at coordinate 27,200 of MDKI01277530.1, forward strand.
ACACCCCAGTGGGCGCAGTCGACTATTATATGGATCGGGCTGCACGCCGCAGCAGTATATATATATATATTGGATCAGGTTGTCCGCCGCAGCAGTTGTGTGTATTTATGGTACTTGATGAGTACGAGTGTTTAAGTGAGAGCATGAGATTCTGATAGTAGAGTCACGAGTGACTGAGAGGCTTGCCCGAGAGGCTTTATTGTGAGTGATATTGTGCCCGAGGGGCCTATATTTTTATGAAACTACTGTTTTCACTCTTCTTTACAATGAGCCTCTGATGATAATGTTGGACAAATGTTTTTATACGAGATTTTAAATGGAAACTGGAGTTTTATGAAATATTCGGAAATGTAGATTCCTGACTTGATTTACTTATTTCCACAGTTACTTATTATATAGATTTACATGACTTATAAATGCTCGTCACTACACTCAAGTTTTTAGTAACTTTGATTACTTACTGAGTTGGCGTACTCACGTTACTCCCTGCACCTCTGTGTGCAGATCCAGGTACCAGACCATCTCACTAGTTGATTTTCAGACGTGCTTGGAGTTGTTCGAGGATCGAGGTAGCTTCTCAGCATCCCCAGTTCACCTCCTTTCCTTTCCTCAGTTCATAGTTTTTGTCTTTTGTACTTCAGTCTTTTGTAGTAGCAAGTCACCTTATTGTACATTGTATTCATAGTTCTAGATGCTCATGACAGTTGACTCCAGGTTTTAGGGTAGTGTATAAATTGTTTATCTCATTTTGCTATTTTAAATCTGCCAGTTTTGTGAAATTACGAAATATTATGATAGTCTGTAATGGTTGTCTAGCCTAGTTCCATGATAGGCGCCATCACGGCCGGCTTAAGATTCAGGGTTATGACAAGTTGGTATCAGAGCCTAGGTTACATAGGACTCAACGGTCATGAGCAGGTTTAGTAGAGTCTCGCAGATCGATACGGAGACATCTGTACTTTTCTTCGAGAGGCTGTGGAACCCTTAGGAACAATCTCATTTTTCTTTAATTTTGCCGTGCCATTTTGTTGACTCTGGGAATCTAAACTTCTATTGTTTCATTCTCTCACAGATGGTGAGGACTCGCACTACCGATCATGGTGATCAACCACCAGCTAGACCAGTGAGAGGTCGAGGCTGTGGTCGAGGCCGTGGTAGAGGTAGGGGCCAGCCCGTGCAGCAGCCGGGGCATTACCAGTTGATCCCCCTACTATTCAGGATCAAGTTCCCGCCGTAGATGCTCCAGCGGGACAAGCTCAGGCACCGGCGATGCCTATTGTTATTCCGAGTCTTCAGGAGACCTTGGCTCAGATCTTGATTGTGTGTACCACCCGTGCTCAGGTAGTTGCCGCTACTTCTTAGGTCGGGGGAGGAAGTCAGACTCCAATTTCCCGGACACCTGAGCAGGTTACTCAGGGCCATCAGACACCGAGGGTGGTTCCAGCCCATCCGTTGCTCCAGTTCGGTACTTTATGGTTCTGGATATGCCAGAGGACGACCAACATAGACTGGAGAGGTTTAGTAGGCTTCAGCCTCCGACATTCAATGGTGCTGAGGGCGAGGATGCCCAGGTTTTTCTGGATAAATGTCAGTGGATGCTGCGTACTGCCGGGATTATGAAGAGTGGGGTCTCGTTTGCTACTTTTTAGTTTTCTGGAGCTCCTTTCACTTGGTGGGAGTCTTTTGAGAGACGTAGGCCCGTTGGTTCAGCACCCCTCACCTGGCAGCAGTTCTCCACTATCTTCTTGGAGAAGTATGTATCGTAGTCTCACAGGGAGGAGATACATAGGCATTTTGAGCAACTACATCAGGGGGAGCTATCAGTGATGCAGTATGAGATGCGGTTTTCAGAGTTGGCTCGTCATACTACAGAGTTGATCTTTTACTGATAGGGAGAGGATTATGAGGTTTATAGATGGCCTTACTTATCAGCTCCACCTTTTCATGACCCGGGAGAGAGTATCAGATACTACATTCGAGCAGGTTGTTGATATTGCTCGAGATATTGAGTCGGTCTGCCGCTAGGAGCGGGTAGAGAGGGAGGCCAAGAGGCCTCGTGGATCGGGTGGTTCTAGTGGTGCTACTTCCAGGGGGCAGTTTCAGCATGGTAGAGGCCGTTCATTCAGGCCTCCTCGGTCAGACCACCCAGCCTATAGTGGTGCATCTTCGAGGCATGGTCCCCACGGTTTTCAGCCGGGCCATTCTTGATTTGGTGCCCTTCCAGCCCAGAGTGCAGCTCGAGCACCATCAGTTCAGGGTTATTCTATGCATGGTTCTCCTAGTGGCCATTCTGGTGCCAGGGGTTCCTTTCAGTCCCTGTCTCCAGCTCCAGTGAGTTGTTATGAGTGTGGAGATTTCAAGCATATGAGGAGGTAGTGTCCTCATCTTCTTGGAGGCCCGTCTCAGCTGAGGAGCCAGCCTTCGACTTCAGCTCCAGTTATTTCACCACCCACCTAAGCAGCCGGGGGTGGTAGTTAGTCAGCTAGAGGTCGCCCTAGAGGGGGAGGTCGAGCAGGTGGAGGTCAGGCCCAAATGTATGCGTTTCTAGCCAGGCCAGCTGCTATAGCCTCCGATGCAGTGATCGCAGGTATTGTCTCAGTCTGTCGCCGAGATGCTTTGGCTTTATTTGACCCTGGTTCTACATATTCTTATGTCTCGTGATATTTTTCCCATTTCCTGGATATGTGCCGTGAGTCTATAGTTACGTCTGTTCATGTGTCGACTCCGGTGGGCGATACTATTATTGTGGACCGTGTGTATCGGTAGTGTGTGATATCTATTGGGGGTCTGGAGACCCGAGTGGACCTACTGTTACCCAACATGGTCGATTTTGATGTGATATTGGGCATGTATTGGTTATCTGCGTGTCATGCTGTTCTTGATTGTCACGCTAAGACCGTGACCTTAGCTATGCCTGGATGTCTGAGGGTTGAGTGGAGAGGTTCTTCTGACTATGTGCCTAGCAGGGTGATTTCCTATCTAAAGGCCCGTCGTATGGTTGAAAATGGGTGTTTTTTTTGTGAGGGATGTCAGTGGTGAGACTCCCGCTATTGATTCGATTCCTGTGGTCTGTGACTTTCCGGACGTGTTTCCTGCAGACCTGCCAGGCATGCCACCTGACAGGGACATTGATTTTGGTATTGACCTAGTGCCAGGCACCCAGCCTATTTCTATTCCACCTAATCGTATGGCACCAGCGGAGCTAAAGGAATTAAAGGAGCAGCTTTAGGAACTCCTAGATAAGGGGTTCATTCGGCCTAGTGTGTCACCTTGGGGTGCACCAGTGTTATTTGTAAAGAAGAAAGATGGTTCTATGCATATGTGTATTGATTATCGGCAGCTGAACAGGGTTACGATGAAGAACCGGTATCCCTTTCCTTGTATAGATGACTTTTTTGATCAGTTGCAGGGTGCCAGGGTATTTTCCAAGATTGACTTGCGTTCCGGCTATCATCAGTTGAAGATTCGGGGGCCAGACATTCCGAATACTACTTTCAAAACTAGATATGGTCATTATGAGTTTCTAGTCATGTCATTCAAGCTGACCAATGCCCCAACAACCTTTATGCACTTGATGCACAGTGTATTCCGGCCTTATCTGGATTCTTTCATCATCGTGTTTATTGACGATATCTTGGTGTATTCCCAATCTCGGGAGGATCATGAGTAGCATTTGAGAGTTGTGCTTTAGACTTTGAGGGAGTAGAGATTGTATGGAAATTTTTTGAAGTGTGAGTTCTGGCTTGATTCAGTAGCGTTCTTGGGGCATGTGGTGTTCAATGAGGGTATTCAGGTTGATCCAAAGAAGATAGAGGCGGTGCAGAGCTGGCCTAGACCGTCATCAGCTACCGAGATTTGCAGCTTCCTTGGTTTGGCAGGGGTACTATCGCCATTTCGTAGAGTGATTTTCATCTATTGCAGCACCTATGACCAGACTGACCCACAAGGGTGCTTAGTTCAGGTGGACTGAGGAGTGTGAGGAGAGCTTTCAAAGGCCCAATGATATGGTTATTGGTGATGATGGGGTCATGAGGATGCAGGGCCGGATTTGCGTGCCCAATGTGGATGGACTTCGAGATTTGATTCTAGCTGAGGCCCATAGTTCGCGGTATTCCATCCATCCAGGTGCCGCAAAGATGTCAGGGCCTGAGACAACATTATTGGTAGAGGCGGATGAAGAGGGATATTGTTGAGTTCGTGGATCGGTGTCTCAATTGTCAGCAGGTCAAGTATGAGCACCAGAGACCGGGTGGATTGCTTCAGAGATTAGATATTCCGGAGTGGAAGTGGGAGCGGATCACCATGGACTTCGTAGTTGGGCTTCCACAAACTTCAAGGAGGTTTGATGCTATATGGGTTATTGTGGATCGGTTGACCAAGTCCGCGCACTTCATTCTTGTTGGTACTACTTATTTTTCGGAGCAGTTAGCTGAGATTTATATCAGGGAGATTGTCCGATTGCATGGGGTTCCAGTTTATATCATTTCCGACAAAGGTACTCAGTTCACATCTCAGTTTTGGAGAGCCGTGCAGAGGGAGTTAGGTACTCAGGTCGAGTTGAGCACCGCATTTCATCCTCAGACCAACAGGCAGTCGGAGCGTACTATTCAGATTTTGGAGGATATGTTGCATGCCTGTGTCATTGATTTTGGGGGTTCATGGGACTAGTTTCTTCCACTCGCGGATTTTGCACATAATAATAGTTATTAGTCGAGTATCCAGATGGCTCCGTATGAGGATTTATATGGTAGGATGTGCAGATCTCCAGTTGGTTATTTTGAGCCGGGCGAGGCTAGGCTATTGGGCACAGGCTTGGTTCAGGATGCATTGGGTGAGGTGAATTTGATTCAGGAGCGGCTTTGCACGGCACAGTCAAGGCAGAAGAGTTATGCGAACTGGAAGATCTGAGATGTGTCTTTCATGGTTACGGAGAAGGTGCTGCTAAAGGTGTCACCCATGAAGGGTGTTATGAGGTTCGGGAAGAGGGGAAAGCTGAGTCCCAGGTTCATTGGGCCTTTTGAGGTGCTTCAGAGGATTGGGGAGGTGGCTTATAGGCTTGCCTTTCCTCCCAGCTTATCGAGTATTCATCCGGTGTTCCATGTTTCGATGCTCCGGAAGTATGATGGTGACCCGTCTCATGTTTTGGACTTCAGCACGGTTCAACTCGAGGATGATATGTCATACGAGTTAGAGCCAATGGCTATTTTGGGTCGTCAGGTCAGAAAGCTGAGGTCTAAGGATATAACTTCAGTGAAGGTTCAGTGGAGGGGGTAGCCGGTGGAGGATGACACTTGGAAAACCGAGCGGGAGATGCGGAGCATATATCCTCACTTACGAGACTCCAGGTATGTTTCTAGACCCGTTCGAGGATGAACGTTTGTTTAAGAGGGGGAGGATGTAACGACCCGGCCGGTCGTTTCGTAATATTAGCCCCGTTTCCCCCATTTCTGCTTTATCATATGTTGCTTAGCCTATTCATGTTGGGTCGGGTCGGTTGGTTCGGTTTCGGAGTGGTCGTGGTTAGAACAGAAACACTTAGTCTCTTAAATTAATTTAATAGTTGGAAAAAGTCAACTGGGAGTTGACTTATTTGGTTAACGACCTCGAAATGTAGATTTTATGGGCCGGACAGCTTCGTTAGGTGATTTGGGACTTAGGAGTGTGTTGGGAATGAAGTTTTGATGTCCGGTGTAGAATTAGGCTTGAGTTGGCGAAAGTTAGTTTTTGGCGATTTCCAGCCGGCAGGGGAAAATAGGCTATCGGAGTCATAATGGAATTCCGAAAGTTGGAGCAGGTTCGTAATGTCATTTTGGATATGTGTGCAAAGTTTTAGGTCAATCGGATGTGTTTTGGTTTGTTTTGGTATCATTGGAGAAATTAAGAAATTTCAAAGTTCATAGGCTTGAATTTGATGTGATTTTGGTGTTTTTGCGTTGTTTTTCTTGTTTCGAATGCCCGAGTAAGTTTGAATGATGTTATGGGATATGTTGGTAGGTTTGGTTGAGGTCCCGGGGGCCTCGGGTGTATTTCGGATGCTCAAACGGGCACTTTTGGTCTTTGGGATATTGCTGGTCTTCTGGTGTTTTAGAAGTAGTGGTTTGTTCATTGCGATCACGTGAGTTCATCCGCGATCGCGTAGAGTAAAGATTGAGGCAGGAAGATTTTTTCTATGTGATCGCGTAATAAGGTTTGCGATCGCATAGGATGGGCAGCCAGAGCAGTGCGGTCGCGTGAGGTGCATTGCAATCGCACAGTGTGGGCGCGTGTGGCAGGGGGTGTTTGGTTGGGTGGAAGTGAACGCACATAGGGAGGAGAGCCAGTGTTTCGCGAACGCATCCCTGGTGATGCGAACGCACTGAAGAAAGATATAGTGCTAGACAGTGTTTTATAAAAGCCCTTTCCTACGAATTTTAGTCTATTTTCCTCCACTGTTGAGCGGGTTTGGAGCTCTTTGAGAGGGTTTGAAGAGGAAATCGAAGGGAATCACTTGGAGGTGAGATTTTCGACTTCATAACTCGATTCTTTGTTGTTTTCTAAGTAATTAAACCAGAAATTAGTTGGATTTAAACCCAAAATTGGGGAGGTTAGGTGCATGAGAGTTGGAATTGTTTTTGATGATTTGAGTGGGCAATTGTGGTCCGATTTTGGTGTTCTTGGTATGTATAGAATTGTGGGAGGATGAGGATTCTTGTGATGTAAATTTTATAGAATTTCGAGATGTGGGACCGGAGCTCGAGTTTGACCAATTTCGGGAATTGTGCCTAAAATTAATAGTTTTCGATTGGGTTTTGTTCCTTTAGCGTATATTGATGATGTTAATCCGGTTTTGGTTGGATTCGGAGCAATCAGGAGATGGTTCGAGGGGCAAGAGCATCTCGGAGTAGCTTTTTTGCTGTTTTGAGATAAGTAACGATTAACTCTAGACCTGAGGGAATGAAACCCTGGTATTTATTGTTGTTTTGGTAAATGAGGTGACGCACATGCTAGGTGACGAGCGTGTGGGCGTGCACCTATAGGGATTGAGACTTGGTCCGTCCCGTAGCGACTATTAAGCCGCGTATTCGATTGAAACCTTACAGTATCCTATATTTTAGAAATTTATACTTGTTTATGGGCTGTGAGCCATGTTTGGGGCCTTGTGCCGACCTGTTTAGACTCTCAGAGGTACTTTTACACTATTCTTACACTATCATGATAGAACAATTGTGAACTCAGTCATGTTTTCTACTTGTTGTTATTTTCACTGTTATCCCACGGTTTTGAAACTTTGAAAGGTATTTTGGGCTGAGTCCCGTGAGTTGAGATGAATTTCCCGAGTGGCTTGTGAGGATGACTGAGTGAGTTCGAGAGCCGAGTATGTGAGGATAGTTGTGGATCGGGCTGCACGCCGCAATAATATATATATTATGTATGGATCGGGCTGCACGCCAAAGAAATATATATGTTATATATGGATCAGGCTGCACGCCACATCAATACATATATTGGATCGGGCTGCATGCCGCAACAATATAGCGCTTGGGCTGTAGGAGCCCTTCCGGAGTCTGTACACCCCTAGTGGGCGCATTCGAGTATTATATGGACTGGGCTGCACGCCGCATCGTATGTTATATAGATCAGGCTGCACGCCGCAACAATATATATATATATATATGTATTAGATCGGGCTGCCTGCCGTAACAGTTGTGTGTAGTCATGGTACTTGCTGTGTACGAGTGTTTAAGTGAGAGCATGAGATTCTGATAGAGGAGTCACGAGTGGCTGATAGGCTTTCCCGAGAGTCTTTATTGTTAGTGATACTGTGCCCGAGTGGACTATATTTTTATGAAACTACTGTTTTCACTCTTCTTTGCACTGAGCCTCTGATGATAATGTTGGACAAATGTTTTTATACGAGATTTTAAATGGAAATTGGAGTTTTATGAAATATTCGGAAATGTAGATTCCTGACTTGATTTACTTATTTCCACAGTTACTCATTATATGGATTTACATGACTTATAAATGCTCGTCAGTACACTCAAGTTTTTAGTTACTTTGATTACTTACTGTGTTGGCGTACTCACGTTACTCCCTGCACCTCTGTGTGCAAATCCAGGTACCGGACCATCTCACTAGTTGATTTTTGGACGTACTTGGAGTTGTTCGAGGATCGAGGTAGCTGCTCAGTATCCCCAGCTCACGATTGTAACTCTAGACCTGAGGGTATGAAACCCCGGTATTTATTATTGTTTTGGTAAATGAGGTGATGCACATGCTAGGTGACGAGCGTGTGGGCGTGCACCTATAGGTATTGAGACTTGGTCCGTCCCATAGCGACTATTAAGCCGCGTATTCGATTGAAACCTTACGGTATCCTGTATTTTAGAAATTTACACTTGTTTATGGGCTGTGAGCCATGTTTGGGGCCTTGTGCCGACCTGTTTAGACTCTCAGAGGTAATTTTACACTATTCTTACACTATCATGATAGAACAATTGTGAACTCAGTCATGTTTTCTACTTGTTGTTATTTTCACTATTATCCCACGATTTTGAAACTTTGCAAGGTATTTTGGGCTGAGTCCCGTGAGTTGAGATGAATTTCCCGAGTGGCTTGTGAGGATGACTAAGTTAGGCCGAGAACCGAGTATGTGAGGATAGTTGTGGATCGGGCTGCACGCCGCAGCAATATATATATTATGTATGGATTGGGATGCACGCCGAAGCAATATATATGTTATATATGGATCGGGCTGCACGCCGCAGCAATACATATATTGGATCGGGCTGCAGGCCACAACAATATAGCGCTTGGGCTGTAGGAGCCCCTCCGGAGTCTGTACACCCCTAGTGGGCGCATTCGAGTATTATATGGACTGGGCTGCACGCCGCATCGTATGTTATATAGATCAGGCTGCACGCCGCAACAGTATATATATATGTATTAGATCGGGCTGCCTGCCGTAACAGTTGTGTGTAGTCATGGTACTTGCTGTGTACGAGTGTTTAAGTGAGAGCATGAGATTCTGATAGAGGAGTCACGAGTGGCTGATAGGCTTTCCCGAGAGTCTTTATTGTTAGTGATACTGTGCCCGAGTGGCCTATATTTTTATGAAACTACTGTTTTCACTCTTCTTTACACTGAGCCTCTGATGATAATGTTGGACAAATGTTTTTATACGAGATTTTAAATGGAAACTGGAGTTTTATGAAATATTCGAAAATGTAGATTCCTGACTTGATTTACTTATTTCCAAAGTTACTTATTATATGGATTTACATGACTTATAAATGCTCGTCACTACACTCAAGTTTTTAGTTACTTTGATTACTTACTGTGTTGGCATACTCACGTTACTCCCTGCACCTCTATGTGCAAATCCAGGTACCGGACCATATCACTAGTTGATTTTTGGACGTGCTTAGAGTTGTTCAAGGATCGAGGTAGTTGCTCAGTGTCCCAAGCTCACCTCCTTTCTTTTCCTCAGTTCATAGTTTTTGTCTTTTGTACTTCAGGCTTTTGTTGTAGCAAGTCACCTTATTGTACATTGTATTAATAGTCCCAAGTTGCTTCCTCAACCGGTTGACCTTTCCATTGAACCTTCACTGTTGCAATATCTTTAGCCCTCAACTTCAGATTCTGCTTATCCAAAATGGTCACCGACTCCTCTTCATAAGCCAGATTCTCATCCAACTGCACTGAACTGAAATCTAACACATGTGATTGATCCTCATAATACTTTCGAAGCATGAAAACATGAAATACTAGATGAAATTTCGCTAAGCTGGGTGGCAAAGAAAGTCTATAGGACACCTCACCAACTCTCTCTAATACCTCAAATGGACCAATATACTGAGGACCCAACTTGCACTTCTTCCTAAATCTCATCACGCCCTTCATAGGAAAAACTTGAGGAAGAACCTTCTCACCCTCCATGAAATCCACATAACGAACCTTCCTATCAACATAACTCATTTTTTGGATTGTGCTGTACGAAATCGCTCCTGAATCAATTTCACTTTCTCCAAAACATCACGAACCAAATTCGTGCCCAACAACCTATCCTCTCCAGCTTAAACAAGAAAATCGGAGAACGATATCACATCCCATATAAGTCCTTATACGGAGCCATCTGGATACTAGACTAATATGTGTTGTAGGAAAACTCTGCTAATGGTAGAAGATCCCACTGGCATATGAAATCGATAACACAGGCCCTCAACATATCCTCCAATATTTGAATGGTCCGCTCAGACTTCCTATCAGTTTGAGGGTGAAATGTAGTGCTTAACTTAACCTGCATGCCCAACTCACACTGAATGGATATCGAAAAGTGCGACGAAAACTAAGTTCCCTGATCCGAGATGATAGAAACATGCACACCATGCAAGTGAATCTCTTTGATGTATATCTGAGTCAACTTCTCTGAAGTGTAAGAAGTCATGACCGGAATGAAATGCATAGTCGTGGTGAGTCTGTCCATGGTATGCCAAACGACGTCAAAATCTCCACAAAGGCCATAATAATGCGCTCCCACTTTAACTCCGGTATCTCAATCATTTGAAGAAAACCACCTGATTTCTGGTGCTCATATTTAACATGTTGGCAATTCAAACACCGTAAAACATACCCAATAATGTCTTTCTTCATTCTTTTCCACTAATAGTGCTGCTTCAAATCACAATACATCTTCGTAGCACCTGGATGGATAGAATACCGCAAATTTTGAGCCTCCTCAAGAATTAACTCCCTCAAACCTTCCACGTTAATGACACAAATCTGACTTTGAAGCAACAATACACAATCACCACCAATAGCTACCTCCTTAGAACAACCTCGCAACATCGTGTCCCTAAGGACAAGCAAATGGGGATTATCATATTGACGAGACTTGATGCGTTCAAACAAGGACGACTACGCAACAACACAAGCGAGAACTCTACTAGGCTAAAAAATATCCAATCTCACAAATCTATTAGCCGAAAGCCTGAACATCCATTGCCAAAAGTCTCTCCACAGCTAGGGCTGTGCATTATTTGGGGCAACCCGAAAATTCGAACCGATTCATGTTATTAGGATTTGTTTGCATTGGATTTTAGCTCTTTGGATCAAATTTTGGATTTTTAATTTAATTATTTTGGATATCAGATTGGATACAGTTTGTCTCAATTTACATCCAAACCGATCCGAAACCCGAAATCTATATTTTACATATAAAAATGAGGGGTGCCCTTTTAAAAATTCTTTCTCTTACTGTTTTTGCCTTTTATTTCCTTTCAATATTTAAAGTAAAAGATATGGAAATGAATGAGTTTTGCTACTGAAAATGGTAGGAGATAGCATATTAAAACTATTTATTTTAGCATCTTAATAAGGCGTACAATCCGAACTAAAATCCAAAATATTTATCCGATCCAAAGATCAAAATCCGATCCAATTCGAATTTAATTTAGTTCGGATTCAGATTGAAATTTACAAAATTCGAAATCCGAAATTATAGTCCAAAAAATGCTAAATTTGATCTGATCCTATCCATGAACAAGCCTATCCACAGCTAGAATAAATGCCAAACTCCCCATACTCTCCACCTTTCTACTCGAGGTAGCCGCTACCATATTTTCCTTTGCCGAGTAATACAAGATAGTGATATCATAATCCTTCTACAACTCCAACCACCTTTGGTGTCGTAAATTCAAATCCCTTTCCATGAACAAATGTTGAAGACTCTAATGATCAGTGTAAACCTCACAAGACATGCCATACAAGTAATGCCTCCAAATCTTAAGCGCATGAACAATAGACGCCAACTCCAAATCATGTACCGAATTGGGTTTCAACTAGCGCAACACATAGGCAATCACTCTACCGTCCTACATCAACACACGCCCAATACCAACATGCGAAGCATCACAATAGACACTATACATCCCCGATCCTGAGGGCAACACCAAAATTAGAGTTGTAGTCAAAGCAGTCTTGAGCTTCTGAAAGCTCTCTTCACACTCGTTAAAGCATATGAATGGAGCGCCTTTCTGAGTTAACTTGGTTAATGGAGCTGTAATTGATCCATAAAATGACGATAGTAACCAGCCAAACTACGAAATTCCTGATCTCTATAGCGGTAGATGGTCTGGTCCAACTCTGAGCTGCCTCAATTTTCTCCGAATCCACCTTGATTTTGTTAGTAGACACCAAGTGGCCCAAGAATGCCATCGAGTATAACCAAAACTCACTCTTGGAGAAATTAGCATACAACTTCTTCTCCCTCAAAGTCTGAAGGACAATCCTCAAATACTTCTCGTGCTCCTCGAAACTTTGGGAATATACCAATATAATCAGTGAATACAATGATAAAAGAATCCAAATACGAGTGGAACATACTATTCATCAAATGCATCAAAGCTGCTGGGGAATTGGTTAAACCAAAAGACATTATCACAAACTCATAATGCCCATAACGAGTACTAAAAGTCATCTTAGGAATGTCTGAAACCTTAAGCTTCAACTGATGATACCCTGATATCAACTCAATCTTCGAGAATACTCTGGTATCCTGAAGCTGATCAAATAAATCATCAAATCAAGGCAATGGATACTTGTTCTTGATGGTAGCCTTGTTCAACTTCCTATAATTAAAGCACATCCTCATCGAACCATCTTTATTTTTTTTACAAACAACACCGACGCACCCCAAGGTGAAACACTCAACTTGATGGACCCTTGTCCTACAACTTCTCCCTTAGATCTTTCAAATCAATTGGAGCCATATGACACGGAGGAATGGAGATAGGCTGAGTGCCCAGTGCCAAATTAACACCGAAATCAATATCCCTATCGGGTGGCATGCCCGACAGTTTTGCAGGAAACAAATTCAAAAAATATCACACTACTGGAATTGAATCAATAGTAGGAGTATCGACACTAACATATCTGACAAAATATAAATATTCCAAACACCCCTCCACAACCATTTTTTAAGCATTCAAAAATGAGATCACGCCGCTGGGGGTGTAACCAAGAGAAACCTTCCATTCCAACCTTGGCAACCACGACGCAGCCAATGTCACAGTCTTATTGTGATAATATAAAATAGTATGGTATGGAGATAGCCAATACATAAACAAGATCACATTAAATTCCACCATATCTAATAATAGAAAGTCTACCCCCATCTCAAAGCCACATATAGTGATTACACAGAACTGATAAACTCGATCTACCATAATAGAATCCCTAACAGGTACAGATACGTAGATAGGGGAATCAAGCGAATCACATGGCTTATCCAAATAAGAAGAAAAGTATGATGACACAATGAATAAGTAGAGCGTGGATCAAACAATACCGAAGCATCTCTATGGCACACAGAAACAATACCTATAATAACTACATCAGAAGCGACGACGTCAGTTCTCCCTAGTAATGCATAAGATCTAACCTGACCTCTATCTCTAGGATGACCACGTCCTAGATGACCTCCACCCTGGGTTGGCTGAGTGGGTGGTGTAGCAACCACAAAGAAATCATAGTCTGACCTCTCTGGTGCCCTGAACCTCCGCAAAAATTGTGCAGTATTTCCTGCCATTGCCCTAAGACTCCACACTCATAGCAACCTCTAGCCGAAAATGAATGTCGAGCTTGAGTTGGATACCATGAACTAGAATATCCACTAGAAGAAACCCATATGAGCTCCATTATAGCTACCTGAATGTTGGGACCTCTTGTCCCTATTTTGCTTCATCTCTCTAGTCTCACTACAGATGCTCAATATGATGTGCTATCTCCACATCTTGGTGAATAAAGTCCTGGTCTCTGCATCTCTATCCATATCAAGGTGAATACATTGGTGAAGACCATTAATGATTCTTCTCGTCCTCGCCTCCTCGGAGGGAATCAATACAACAATATGACGGGACAACTTGGTAAACCTCATCTCATAATCTGTAACTAACATATGACCCTATTGAAGATGCTCAAACTGCCTCCTCTACTCATCTCTCCTGGTGTGGGGCAAAAATTTCTCCAAAATGACCTTGAAGAAATGGTCCTAAGAAAAAAAGAGGGAACCATTTACTCCACCCTCCTCAAAAGTCTACCACCACCATTTGGCTGGCATTCTAAGCTGAAACACGATGAAATACACTCCATTAGACTCCACAAGTCCGAGATTCCGAAGTATCTAATAACAAACATCAAGGAAATCCTAGGGATCTACTGTAGGAGAACCATCAAAATATGGAGGATCAATCCTCCAGAACCTCTCCAACCTCTTCCGCTCATCCGCGAACAAAGCAGTCCCAACAACTGGTCCAGAAACCACTATTGGCTGTGGTGAAATAACTAGAACCACTCCCGATGTCTAAAAACCCAAATCAATCTGCTCGGGGGTATGAGTAGCTGGATTCTGCTTTGTTCCCTGCCTGAGAAGTAGCTGGTGCAGTAGGAAACACCCCAGCCCGAGCTAAACTCTAGAATAAATCAACCAAATAGACAAAATTGTCCTGAACAACTGGTGTAGTAAATAAACCATGGGGAACCTAAGCTAGTCCTACCAGCTCAACATAATCAGGAATATGTTCCTCAGCGGGAGATAATGGGACTCCACAACAGTTATTCGAGGAGGGCCCCTAACTAGGGCGTGCACCCCTGCCTCTACCTCGGCCTTGGCCTCTCGTGGGCCTTGCCTGGGGTACTGGAACCTGCTCAGCTGTACCAGATGAATGAGTCCTCACCATCTTGAGAGAATAAAAGAGCAAACTTAGGGATAAACAAATCTGCACGATAAAAAATGAAAGAAAGATAAGTTCTCCTAATAGCTTGTAGCCTCTCGAAGATAAATACTAACATCTCTGTACCGATCCGCAAGACTCTACTAGACCATCTCATGACTCGTGAGACCTAAGCAACCTAGTGCTCTAATACTAACTTATCATGACCCAAATCATACCGGAGCCGTGACGGTACCTAACACTACTTGTTGGGTAAGCCAACAATAAGTATGCGAAATTAACTTCAACAACAATATGAAATAGTCTCCAATAACAAAATAGCATAAATAACTGAAGTTATAATATCGATACAACTGAAATGTAACGACCCGACAGGTCATTTTAAGAATTAGCATTTTTTTCGGTGGTTTGAGGTCTTGAGTAGATTCATATGATTTATTGTGACTTGTGTGTATGTTCACTTTTGGTTTTTGAGTGGTTCGAGGTTGATTTGGAAGGATGAATCTTGATTTGGAATCTTAAGTTGGAAGTGTTGACCAAGTTTTACTTTTGTATTTGACCCCGGATCAAAGTTTTGATAGTTCCATTAGGTCTGATGGTGATTTTGGACTTAGGCATATTTCTGGATTCCTATTTGGAGGTTCCTAGGATAATTTGGCTCTTCTTGTCGAAAGGTGGAAGTGTGAAGGTTTGGAGAGTTGATAGGTTTGACCCATAATTGACTTTATGGTTAACGATGTTGTTTTGTGATTTTGAGCCATAGAATAGGTTCGTATGGTGATTTATAACTTGTGTGTAAGATTTTGGATCTTTTTGAGTTGTTTCGATGCGTTCGACGTAAGTTTGGAATTTGAAAAGTTGAATTAGTTCATTATGCTTGAATTGAGGTGCGATTTGTTGTTTGATGTTATTTTATGTGATTTGAGGCCTCGAGTAGGTTCATGTCATATTTTGGGACTATTTGGTCTATTTGTACGGGCCCCGAGGGGCTCAGGTGAGTTTTGGGGTGGTCTCAGGCCTTTTTGAACCACTTTGAGATGGCTTATGTTCTGATGCTCTTTGATTTTGCTAGCAATTTGTCGTGTTTAAGGTTTTGGGGTCCCTAGTGTTTGTTTAGCGTGTTTGCGATGAGTAGGTAGCGTTTGCAAAGTGGTGCAGTCAGATAGGGTTTTGGCAATCGTTTCGTGTGGTTGTGTCGTTCGCAAAGGACTAGGTAGTGTGGAGCTTTGCGTTCGCATAGATGAGCTGGGCTATAGGTAGACTGACCTTTGTGATCGCAAAGGCACTACCGCGATCGCGTAGGGTACTATTGGGCAGTGCATATAAGTTGCTATTTTCGGACTTGGAACTCATTTTAAAATTTTTGAGGCGATTTTCACCCACTTGGATTGGGTAAGTAGTTTTGACTTGAATTTCTTATTATACATGATTCCATCTTTAATTTTGGCATTTTATTGGTGGATTTAGAAGAGAAATTAGGGGGTTTTGGCAAAACTTTTCTCAAGTGAATAATTGAATTTTGAACATCGATTTGGAGTCGGATTTGGATTAAACTTCTATGCTTGGACTCGTATTCTTGGATTAAACTTGTATGGTTGGACTTGTATTCGAATGGGTATTCAAGATTTGTGAGTTTTACCGGTTTACAAGGTGCGAGCCTGGGTTGACTTTTTGGTTGGCTTTTAATATTTAATTAAAGATTCGACCTTTGTCGTTTGAGTTGATTCCTATAGTATTATTTGATATTATTGAGTTATTTTTGGATAGATTCGAGCCGTTCAGAGGTCGATTCATGCACGAAGGAATTTTTAGAGTATTGATTTGGCTTGTTTGATGTAATTTTCTTGTCTAGCTTTGGTTGACAGAATTTTTCCTTCTAATAGATATTTTTTGGTGCATGCGGGAATGATGTAAGATGACGATCATATATACATGTGTCATGGGTATCATGCTCGGGGTAAATACTATCTTATTCTATGCCTTGTTTGGTTGTGTGTTTTACTTGATTCTATATATTATTCGATTAATCGGCTACGTGAGAACAATAAATCATGCTAGATAAATGTTGAGGCTATTGGTACCTTATGTTGAACATGATGAGAAAATCTTGAGATCTATGCTAAGCTTGCCTCTGAGGTAGATACATGTATGTTATGAACACACATCCGTATTTATTCTTGTGTGCTGCCTTTTTGGGACATGTGCACTCTGTGAAACCTATGTGATCCTTTGTATGACTACTTGAACTTGGTGGAATTTTGGGTCGTGTCATGGAACCAACCAAATTTTGGTGTCACCGAGTGCATTATCTTTATAGAGTACTAATTACAAAGCCTGAACAAAATACAATATTTTCGGGAAGACTAAATAGTAATAACATAAGATAAAGGAGAGGACTCCAACCCCTACAAATGGAACAACGATTCTCCTCGAAATTTCCAATCAAATCTGGATAATTGCTCACTAGCAACCTCCACTATAAGCAACACCTGGATCTGCACATGAAGTGTAGAGTGTATTATGAGTACAATCGACCCCATGCACTTAGTAAGTAGCAAGCCTAACCTCAATGAAAATAGTGACGAGATTGGTAAAGTCCGACGATCACTTTCAACCAACAAAAACAATAACAACATAATGATAGCATAAAAGGAAAAGCAGCTCAAATAATAACATGTTCAAATTTAACATAATGAGAGGAGAAATAAGAATGCTTTTTAGATATATCAGTCAAGGCATTAACTTGTCCACATAAATCATCTAGACAGGGATTTATCAAGATATATGTGAGTACAAGCTCTAAACATAAAATAAACACATCAAATACCAACTAGCGTGAGGAAAATACAACTCTATGTCTGCATATCAAGTATACATGCCAAAATCAACAACATCACAGTTTAATCATCAAGGTATATACACAATCTCAGCACACTCATGGTTGTTTGGAACAGGTACCCCTCAATCATACTCTCAACACTCTTATGGTTCCTGGTACAATATCCTGGGATCATCACAACACACACACTCAACACTGTACAAGTGCCTAACATAAGTCCCTCACTAAGCACATCTCGTGTGCCTGCACTCACAGGGCCCAAAGTAACAAGAGTTATCACCTGACTCCAGAGGCTGGATCCTAGCCTAAGCGCCGATCGATCAAAAGTGAACGATCAATTTCACTCAGCCCAATGTGGGGCCTTTGATGCAAACATCACCTCACTATCAATATCAAGAAGGCTCTATGGCCAAGAACAGTCATCAATCCACCAAAATGGCTCTATGACCCAAAATCAATGATCAATCTCCTCATGTATCAATATGCCAACATCCCATAATATCATAATCAAAACACCACACAGAATGTACCAACATTCACAACTCAGCTCATACCTATGTCACACACAAAATTACACTAACAATATATGAGATAACATATAATGAGTGCACAGAGACAAAGATACAATACAAGGGTATTATATCATGACTGAATAATATGGCTATGGCTAAGGAAAATAGCTCAATATAGCAAAAATAGCCCCATCATGTCTCAAACAGATAAGTAATAACCTAGACATGATTTCTAGCATGAATAATAGCTCACGTAGTCATTCAAGTGGAGAAAATACGGTATCAAAGAAGCATGATACCAAAACAAGGCATATAATAGCCTAAAGTCTACTTGGATCACCAATAACGATGGTACATGCATATATGATCGCCACCTCGTATATGCCTCACCCCCAACATATAACAAGCATCATAGATACCCTAAAGCCAAGCCTAGGTAAGATACTTACCTCGAACGTGTGAGAATCAATACTCCAAGAATCCCTTACCTCTCAAATTGGCTTTGAACGGGTCAAAATGTAGTTAATACAACTCAATAACGTCAAATAAAGCCATAGGAATCAATTCCAAATAATAAAAATTCTATCTTTAATCAAATCTCCAAAGTCGACAAAAGTCAACTCGGACCTAGTCAAGGGGTAGATTCCGACTACACGTAATCGCGCGAGTCCAAATGTGTTGTTAGATTCCAAAATTGAGTCTTAGTCACTCCCAAATCCCCAATTTTTTACTCTCCAAAATCGTAATACAAAAATCCCCTAATTTCTCTTTCAAATTCCATAATTTATATGTGATAATCCATGATAAAACAAGATATACAACCAAAAACGAGTAGAAATCATTTACCCCCAAAAGTATGGTAAAAATACCTTCCAACATCGCCTCTAGCCGAGCTCTAAAACTCAAAATAGTGAAAAATGAGCTAACCTTTGAAATTATAAGGTCTGCCAATGTTACGACCAAAAATCCCACAATAAGGGTCGTGATACCACCTAGTTCCTAAGACTAGGTAAGCCTACCTAAAGACGAGATCAATCAGAATATAAAAACTTAAATATAAAATAAAAGCTGAAAAGTGCTAGGGAATACAACAGTCATAAATCCCAAAATCCGGTAATATTGAGTCATAAGCTCTACATAGAGTGCACAAGATGACTTAAAAAAATACATCACTATTTGGGTTACAAAAAACAGTAGCAAATGAAATAAGATGGTGACTTCGAGGTCTGAGAGTGGAACAACACTTATACCTTGAAGTCTCTAACAGCTCAGCACCACTCTCTAATGACCAACACAATCTGAGGTACCTGAATCTGCACAAAGAATGTGAAGAAGCGAAGTATGGGTACACCACAGTCGGTACCCAGTAAGTATCAAGACTAACCTCGGTGGAGTAGTGACGAGGTTCAAGTCAAGACACTCACTAGTAAAAAAACAACTTGTGGAAGATATCAATATAAAACTTGCAACATTAACCATAACACATTAATATTTATAACCTCGAAAAATGTGTACAACATCAATGAAAATTGGTCCATTTTTCGCCAACAAAATGTCATGACCAAAATCCATATAGTCGTGATGAGACCTAACTCAACCCTCTAGGTAAGCCAAGTAATAGTCAACATAATTCAAATGAGAATAATAAGAGTAAATGAGTAAAATAATTGAATTTGTATACAATTTCCAAGGATTTGTCGTACAAATCATGAGCTTCTAAGACTTAGAAGTTACAAAGCTAATACGAAAAATACATTATCTGTTCGAAATATACATAAACATATTTGCAGATCTAAAGCTACCAAGGACAAGTGGAACCTATATGTCCAACTTCAATGCACAAGCGACCTCGCATATGTCCAACTTCAATGCAGGTGTGATCCACCTGGGGCCACTTCCTAACCCTCTTATGCAAAAAAACAAATAGCACATGCAGCTCCGCATGTGCGATTTCACCAGATCCTTAACAACCAACAATGGTAGTACTCACCAACCTAGCCCAGAGTTAATCTGAAACACACCCGAGCCCCTGGGTGTCACGACCCAAAGCTACATGACCGACACCCGACTTACTATCCAACCCGGGTGGACTAACACGTACAAGAATACCCATCTATATACCTAATAGATGCATGTGGAAGCCATTTTGAAAAAAAATTATTTTAAATGATTAAGACCATACATGAAACATAATCTTTAGATCCACCATTTTCAATAATTGAAAATACATAAAGATAATAATATTTTTTCCATGCATGCAATATGAATAACTCTCAATTATAACCCAAAATAATGATAATTGTCTATGAAATCTCTATGACAAAAGGATAAAATAAATACTTGGGACAAACCCCAACCAAAAGAAAGTAAGAACAACACGACAGTTACCACAAAATAGAAGTGGTGCCTCCCTATACACCTTGAGAAGATTTTCACCCTAGCCTCATCCGCCAATCACATGCCACATCTATGTAAAGAAAGCAGGGCCTTGGAGAGTGGCTCCTGAGAGCTGAATACACCACCATGGTACTCAATAAGTGTCATAGACTTTCTCTAACTCGAGTTCCTGGGACAAGCTTTACAAAACATATGCAACCATTATTTTATATAAAGTGATAAACTATAAGACCAGCTCATACTAATTATCATTTTAAATGAAAAGAATAGTAAACTGTTAATCATGATACAAAGTTCTAAAGTATATATATCAATCCATGATTCTAATATAAAATTTATGTAAAACCACTTCAACTTCATTAAGTCAATTGAAATTACTTTCGGCTCCTTAGGCATATACACAATAAAATCATCTTTAACCTTTCACTGGGAGTACTATACCATCACTGACACAAGAAGTTCAACTAGGTTATGTACCTAGCGCCAAGTATCATATAATCTACTTGCTTAGGTCGAATCGACTCAACCATGCTAGTAAAAGCACAAAATAGCACCCTCTCAAGGAGGAAACTCTGCCGCACAAGTGAACATCTACGCCTACACTGGCATATGTAGTTTCATGACGATGAATACGATATAACCAAAGCCAATCTTGGTGAAAAAAAGTAACTCCTAAAACGTTTGTTACTCCAAAATAGATTAATAGCAGAATAACAACAAAGTATCTATTTTATCAAACATGACATTTATAGTCAGTCCTAACCGTTTGAATAAACTCAAATAAGATCCTTTATCATTTCATATTAAGCAATTATGTATGCGGTTAAAATCGGAGAGCCCGATTTCATGACCACTTCGATGAAAATAAAGGGCCGAAGGCCCGAGCTCGCCATCGAGGGGCACGTCGAGGATCCTCAACCTCGAGGCAGTACAAAACAAGGGTCAACATGAGAAGGAGGGAAATACACGAGGGGCACGTGGTTAGAGCTGACAAAGTACACAAGATAGTACACGCCCATACCGTGGCATTAATGGTTGTACCAACCATCTTTCTTTACATTAAATACTTGTACCAGTTGTGTCTCTTTGTAATGATTACACATGTAATATGTTGGGATACCCCTTATTATATAAAGGGGACCCTGTCACTTTGTAACACACATGATATTCAATACAAGAACAACAACATTCCCTGCTCTCTAACAGAAACATTCTCAACAATTGTCTCATTAAATTATTAATTCTCATTTGTTGTGTTCTAGGGTAATTCTCTATTTATTGCTTATTATTGATCATAAATAGGCCAACCTCAAGGCATTCAACATTGTTATACCACTGCCGATAGCTCCCAATCAAGCTTCTCGAGCTCGACCTCGAGGCCAGCCCGACCACCATCGAGACTGGCCTCTTCGACACCTGGCTTGCCTAATCTGGTTCTTTTCACACTTATTTCATTTTTCTCGCCTCATACTCAACGTATTGTCTAAAAAACCGGTATTAAAATAGATCACATATTTTTATAACCACATAATCAAATATTATTGTAGTTACCATTTTCACGGTAAACAGTTTGGCGCCCACCGTGGGGCTAAAAATAATAGTGATTGTTTTAGTGCTGGTTTTCTAGAAAAACAAGTTATTCTTAACACTTTTTCTTGCCCAAGAATCTTCTCTTTCAGGTCAGAAAATGTCTAAGTCAGTAAACGCACATGAAAATAACGGTCCTAAGGACCATAGAGAGAATGACGCAACTGCTTTGGGTGCCGGTGTGCCACCACAAAACCCTGAAGGGGAACCGGTGAAAATTCTTGTCGATGAAGGTTCACGCAATGCCCGACATGTCGATGTGAACTCTCATACATGCGGAAGCATTCGTGAAGGAGAATAGTGTAAAGAACAAGTATCCCCTGCTCAAAGAGAAAGGGAAGTTAGCCTTCATGTTATTTTTGAAATGTTGCAGGCACAACAAGTGGCTATTGCTCAGTTACAAAGCCATCAGAGAACCTCGATCACAACACCACCAGAAACGGCTCCCCGAGTCAAACATGCACCAGAAAGATCAAGCGATAATGGGTTGGAAGCCCACCCCGCCATTATGAAAATGCTCGAAGACCTTTCTAAAAGGATTGAATCAGACGAGAAGAAGATAGAGTCTAGCGACAAGAAAGTGGAGACCTACAATTCGAGGGTTGGTCAAATCCCAGGGGCACCCCCGATCTTAAAGGGTGTAGAGTCAAAGAAGTTCGTACAGAAGCCATTTCCGTCAAATGCAGCTCCGATGTCCATCCCGAAGAAATTCATAATGCCCGATCTCCCAAAGTAAAGCAAAATTTTGGACCCTAATGAGCACATCACTGCTTACACTTGTGCCGTGAAAGGTAACGACCTGAGGGACGAATAGATTGAATTTTTTCTGTTGAAAAAATTTGGAGAAACATCCCGAGGCGTAACATACCTTGAAATGACTAAAGGATGGACCGAGGACAGAATCCTCGGGGACTCGTCAGCAAAGCAGGATTCGACAGGCATGCAGAGCCGGTAAAGTTACCCCGGCTGTCTGAGTACAACTTCAACATCGATGTTTTCGACATCGTATCGGCCATTACCAAGATCAGGGACACTAGGTGGCCGAGACCCGTGCTATCAGATCCTTCACAAAAGAACCCCAACTTGATATGTGAATTTCACGACACCCACGAGCATAGGACCGAAGACTGCAGACAACTTCGAGAAGAGGTGGCCCGAATAATCAGCAAAGGGTATCTTCGAGAGTTCCTCAGCGACCGAGCTAAAAATCAATTTCGGGTAAGAGAGGCAAATAAGAATAAAGAAACGAAAGAACCACGACATGTCATCCACATGATTATTGGTGGGGTCGACGTCCCTTAGGGACCCATTTTTAAGCAAATGAAAGTATCTGTCACCAGGGAAAAGCGAACTCGGAGCTACATACTTGAAGACGTCCTTTCATTCAACGAAGAGGACATCGAGACCTTGTCTCAGCTTCACAATGACGCACTGGTAATTTCTTTTCTTTTTGATAAATTCTAATTAAACGTGTGCTCGTGGATCCAGGTAGCTCGACCAACATAATTCGGCCGAGGGTGGTAGAAAAACTCGGGTTGCTCGATCAGATCATACCCGCCTCTCGAGTCCTCAATGGATTCAACATGGAAAGTGAAACAACGAAAGGAGAAATCGTCCTCCCGGTCAACGTAGTCGGCACGATTCAGGATACCAAGTTTCATGTCATCGAAGGTGACATGAGGTACAACGCATTGCTTGGAAGGCCATGGATCAACAATATGGGGCGGTACCACCAACCCTTCACCAAATGATGAAGTTCCCTACGAGGGATGGAGTAAAAATAGTATACGGAGAATAGCACGCAGCAAGAGAAATGTTTGCAGTGCACGATGTGGCACCAACAACTTCTACATCGAAGGAGCCAAAAAAAAAAAGCAAACAGCCGAGTAACAATCACAAACTACATCCTCGTAGAAAAAAACAAGGGACCGTGCCGCATCCTCGGAACTGATAACCAAAGCATATCAAGGCTCGAGCGCCATCGCAGCTAAGGTACAAACCCTATCCTTTTTTTTCCTTTCACACTATATGCTAACCTACGTACATGTATTCAATTGAAAGGAGCCAAAGCACCCCCAACTCAAAGACCTTAGGTTTGAAAGCATGAATTGCACTCTTTTTCCCTTACACCGAATTTTATCCCAAAAGGGTTTTACAGGCGAGGTTTGTAACGAGGCAACATCCATATGCTACCTGAGGAGAACTCATCAAGCATTCAAGGCTTCTCTTCGATCAACCTCGAATACTGAGGGGCATTCCTCCAGGAAATCACTAAAATATACCCAAGAGGGTCTTGACAGGAAAATGATGTATCGGACCAAACGGTCGAATGAACCGTGTCCACATAGAATAATCGAACCCTCGATAGAAAAACTTGTATACTTGTACCAAGTAATCAGAGAAGTACCTTCTGTCAAAACATTTTTCACATAAAAAAAGTTTGCTGTTTTTAAAGGAGACGGCCCCAAGGCCAAAAATTTAGCAAGCACACGGGAACTGTCCTTAACAGTCACTCCACCGAGTCGCCAAAATTTTGAAGACGTAAGACCTCAGGGCATGTAACTTCGAACGCACAAGTCCTCCACAAGGCAACACCAACAACATAAGTCCTTTTCGAGGCAACATTTAATTCTGACTCGGGGACTGCCCCCGATAGTCGGCTCATCAGGTTATCAAATTCGAAGCTGTAAGACCTCAGGGCAGGGAACTTCGAGCTCGTAAGCCCTCCATGAGGCAACGTCAAAACTATGAGACCGTAAGAAAGGTTGTACCAACCTAAAGAGTAAAAGCCCTAGTCGCCCGCTACTCTAAAGGTTGTACCAACCCAAAATATAAACCTTGTATCAAAGTCAAGGCTATATATCAAACTTTTAAGACCCAAAAGGCATACCCTCGATATAGACGCCATGGCTATCTCACTCGGGGACTAAAAGGCTACGGCCAAACACAAACGACCACCTTCATAAGCGCTCTGGCCAAACTAACGCAACTCGGAGACGTCTGACTGTTTCCATAAAATCACAGGCCTCCATTTACTTCGAAAAAACTTTGAAAAGAACCAGTTAAAGGTTGTGCCAACCTAAAGCTTAAGAGCCCAAGTCGCCCGCTACATTAAAGGTTGTACCAACCTAAAGCGTAAGAGCCCAAGTCGCCAGTTAGTTGTATCGACCTTACGCGTAAGAGCCCGAGTCGCCTGCTATAGGTCACACCGACACAAACCGCCTCAGGGCCAATTTGAAAACCTGAGGGCCGTTGAGCTCGAGTCGAAACACGACTCGGAGCCTAAGCCCGACACGGTTAACTAATGCGCCTCAGGGCCAAAAAAGCGTAAGAGCCCAAGTCACCTGCTATATTAAAAGTCATATCAACCTTACGCGTAAGAGCCCGAGTCGCCAACTACAGGTCATACAGACACGAAGCGCCTCAGGGCCAATTTGAAAACCTGAGGGCCATTGAGCTCGAGTCGAAACTCGACTCGGAGATTAAGCCCGACAAATTTAACTAAAGAGCCTCAGGGACAAAAAAGTGTAAGAGCCCGAGTCGCCCGCTACATTAAATGTCGTATCGACCTTACGCATAAGAGCCCGAGTTGCCAACTACAGGTCATACCGACGTAAAGTGCCTTAGGGCCAATTTGAAAACTTGAGGGCCGTTGAGCTCAAATCAAAACCCGACTCGGAGACTAAGCCCGACACGGTTAACTAAAGTTCCTCAAGGTAAAAAAAAATGTAAAAGCCCAAGTCGCCAGCTAGTCATATCGACCTTATGCGTAAGAGCCCGAGTCGCCATCTACAAGTCATACCGACACAAAGCACCTCAGGGCCAACTTGAAAACCTTAAGGACATTGAGCTCGAGTCGAAACCTGACTCAGAGACTAAGCCCGACACGGTTAACTAAAGCGCCTCAGGGCCAAAAAAGCATAAGAGCCTGAGTCGCCAGCTTAAAAGAGCCTTAGGGCCAATTTATTACCGAAAGGACTCATCTCAAAGTCCCACTCGCCGGGCTAACTACCAACAAGCAAATCAAATCAAAGAATATCTCATATATATATATATGTGTGTGTGTATATTACAAATACATATTTACAATGCTCCCACATAAGTCTTAATGCAAACAACAAAGCAGAAAATCTATTATACTCCTGGGACCAACTCCCTAAAAGACCCCTCGCACCGGCTTCCACGACGACCTTCAAGAATCAGAATCGGCTCAAGAAGAAAGGAAAAACTTGGCGTTAATCTTGTCCGCCTTGGCCTGCGTTATATCTTCTGAGAGGTCAAATCCCCTAGCATGTATCTTCTCAAAGGTCTCCCTCCGGGACTTGCATCGGTCATGCTCATTGCTCCTCTTCTCTCTGTTGAAAGCTCCTCTCAGCTCAGCCCGTGCATCGGCAACATATTTCAAGTAAATGGTCACCTTCTTGTCGGCCTTCGCCCGAGCTACCTCAGCTTCTGCCGAGCATCCACAACCTCTGTCTTTGTGTTTAGAAGGCCAGCCTCGAGCTTGGAAACCCTGCTTGATTGAATTAAGCTCTCTTCCCGGGTATTTAGAAGTTGTATCTCGAGAGCAGCAGCCTCGGCCAAAGCATTCCTTTGGTCCGCAACATGCACGCCTACCTGCACTTTCAACGCTTGGTATTCGGACACTTTCCCGACCTCTCCCCAAAGGTGCTCCAACGCCTCTATTTTTTCCTGCAACTGAAGCACCAAAGCGTTAATTCCCAAAAGCGAGAAAGGATGCATACCCCTCCAGGGCAAGGATTACCCGACGCTCGAGTTTGCCTTTGCAAATCCGACTCCGATGCATCTCCACTTGAAGATGTATCAACTCTCTTCTCTTCTCATTGCAAAAAAGCTTAAGAGATATTTCCTTACCTGAAGCTTCCCACAATCGGGCCTCACAGCGAAGCATTTCGTCCTTGAGTTTGTCAAAGACCTGCAGAAGAAAAACTTTTGTTCAAGAAATGAAAATTCATAGATTAAAGGCCAACAAGGCCGATCAGAACTCACCTTGGGACAAAGCCGCTAGACCTCCATAAAAGTTGAACATACATCTACCGGCTTGGCCCTATCGGCCCCAGCTGAACCACTCTCACTAAGGGTATGCTTACTCAAAACCTCAATTGGCCCGGGCGGCCCCTGGTCCCAAGCATCCGTCGAAGTACCTTCGAGGGCAGAAGAAGACGGTGGTAGAGGAATCTTGATTTCTCTCTCTCTTGGAACCCCTTCTTCGAGATTACAAGTCCCAGGCCTGGAAGAACCGGCAACCTCGGAAGGGCTCCTGGAACAGGTCGTAGATAAAGAATCATCGTTGCCATGGGAACCGACGTCCGTATAATGGCTGACGTATATAAAGCTCTCCTCAGCAACGACATCTCCTTTATGCCTCCGAGAAGGCCCCGCTCCGTAAAAAATGTCCTCGTCTGTAGAGGATCTTTTTCGATTATTGTCCTCCCTCGGGATTTCCCTCTCCTCGAGGGGGCACAACCTCACCTCGGAGAACCCAACAACACCTGTGGCCTCAAGGTTAGTACACAAAAAAGGTAACATTCATCAAAAGGGATACCACTCGACTCATACCGTGGTGCTTTGCTTCCCATATGTCCCCCGAGAGATCGTGCCATTTGTGCTCGTCATATCTCGAGGAAGCCGCCAACTTTAGAGTCTAGTCCGCAAAATCGGGGACCTCCCCAGGCATCCACAAGACCGCTGAAAAAGAGAAAATGAAACACTCTTATAAGTTGATGAGAAAAAAAAGCAATAAGGCACGACGAGGTTCTTACGTTTGAAGTTCCATTTTTCAGGAAAAGGCAAGAACTCCACTGGGATGATGTCTATGGTCCTCACCCAAACGAATCGACTCATCCATCCCCCATTCCGCTCCTCGTCATCACTGGCAATAAAAGGCCTCATGGACCGATGTCACAACATAATCATGCCTCGACAATGCTGAGGGTGATATAACCTAATGAGATGGTTGAGGGAAAATCCAAGATCAGCCTTTTCAGTGAAGTACCTCATCATCAGCACTATGTGTCAAAAGGACGGGTGAATCTGTGCCAAAGTAACTCGGTACCTTTTACAGAACTCGAGCACAAGCTGGTTGAGGGGGCCTAATGTAAACGAATACGTGTACACGGTCAGGAATCCCTCTACGTAAGTCATAACATTTTCTTCTGGAGAGGGTATCTGCAGCACCACATTTCCCCCTAGCCGCAGTCTCTCCTCATGGCCTCGAGGTGGTGTTCTTCTATCAATCGAACGAACCTCGAAGCATGCTCTCGATGGCCTGGGGCGTCGTAGGGTTTCTCTATTGCAAATTCTTTCTTAGAGCAAAGAAGTACGACGTCAGCTCGTCGTACACCGGCAGCGTGCCACCAACCGAGATAGGGGCAGAGGAAGAATTTCCCTCTTCTTGATAAGCATATTCGGGTGCGGCAGCCATGGTTACTCAACGCAGAAGTAAAAGGGGAGGGACCCAATTTCACAAAAATGAAGGAGAAAGTTGAAAGAA
This sequence comes from Nicotiana paniculata, assembly GCA_005239505.1. Taxonomy (NCBI): domain Eukaryota; kingdom Viridiplantae; phylum Streptophyta; class Magnoliopsida; order Solanales; family Solanaceae; genus Nicotiana; species Nicotiana paniculata. Next base: position 55,760 of record MDKI01277530.1, read on the forward strand.
AAGCTGATATTTTTCGCAAATGTGCAAGAGTTAGAATGAAGGAGAAGCAAGAATATTTATAGAACGAAAAATGGCTAACCAACTGCCTTAAAGGCCATTCAATTTCTGACAAGTCGTTATAGCATTTGGGGAAGTGTACCAGTGGGGCCACTTCGATCAATTCACAGTCACATCACAAAATGATACTGTCGTAGAGGGTTCGAGGAATCAAAGCTCATAGGCCAACCTAACCTCTAGAAGATGCCGATCTCGAGGAGACCTCCTATTACAAGTGCGAGTTCCGAGGAAGCAAAGAATTGAAGCGTAAAAGTCATATTATGGGGAAAGGGTTACGGAACTATGTTTATGCATAATATGACAAGAATGTTCTATTTCCAAAAATGTATTTACACAATTGTTTTTTTACAAGAGTTCCCCCGAGGGGTCCCATGTACAAAAAAAAGGAAAAAGTAAAAAAGGAAGAAAAACTACTCTATGCCTTCGCTGTTGTCCGAGCCACTTTCGGAGCCTTCGTCCGATGTACCCGACATTGTTAGTTCATCCTCCAGGGTCTTGGGCTCTTCGATCTCGGCAGAGATATCGACACCTTTGGCGCTCACTTCCTCGAGGGCCTGCCTCTTGTCTTGTGCACGAGCATAGGCAACTGCCTGAGTCAGCTTCAACTCAGCCTTCTCATATATCTCCCTTGCCCGTTCATTTGCAGCAGCGGCATCCCTCTTTTACGAGGAGACATATTCACTGGCCTCAGCCTTGGCCGCAGATAGTGCATCAGCCTCCTCCTGAGCACCTCGGAGAAGATCTTGGGCCGAGGATAGCTTCCCCCGAAGAATCTCCCTCTCCGAAGCCGCGACATCATTCAGCCGAGCCAGCTCCATGACTTCGGCGTCTTTGGCCGCGACCTCCTCTCGGATCCGCTCCATCAGGGAATCCTTCTACGTAATCTAAAAAACGGAAAACAAGTTAATCACTACCAAGTGTTACGACTAAAAGGTGAGAATGTGGGCACTGACATACCTGCTCGGAGAAATCGGAGTCTAAGCATTTGATCCACCTCGGGAGTTGCTGAACCGCACCAGGGAACCAAACAATGGCTACATAATTAAAAGAAAATTAGTCGAAAGAAAAAGGGGCAACGGGAGCATGCTCGACTCAAAGGAACTTATGCTTCATATTCCACTCCTCTGGAATGGCATTCTCTCAGCAGGGATGATGTCCTAGGTTCGAACTCGGATGAACCGACTCATCCATCCCCGATCTCTATCCTCGTCGATGCAGGCGGGAATGCCTTGGTGGATCGGCGATGTAATTTAATAAGGCCCCTACGGAAGAGTCGAGGGATATATAATCTGATCAAATGGTCGAGGGTGAAGGTCATTCCCTTGACCATATTGGTAATATGGCGAAACATATATACAATCCTCCAGAACGAAGGATAAATCTGGTCAAGTGTCACTCGGTATTGGTTGCAAAAATCAAGAATCACCGGGTCAACCGGTGAAGAAGAAGGATCGACGAGGCCTAAGGTAAAAGGATATGTGTATACACTGAGAAAGCCAGTCTTGTGCGTGACTATGCTTTCATCAGCCGTTGGGATCTCTACTCGGGCTGTCTCCCCCAAGTGGCAGTCGAGTTTCACCCTCTCGATATCCGATACTAGACTTATATATCATGGGCTCGCATCGACCCGGTGTGGAAGGGGGGTTTTCTATTGTAAAATCAGAAATGGTGTTGAAAGGGCCAGGGATGCATTGCTCGATTGTAGGAGGGGTCTTTGATTTGCCCTTGGACGGGCGTAATGTAGAAGCAGCCCCCTCCTTTTGAGGAATCGTTTTTTAAGTCTTTGCCATGATAGCTATCGAGTTTTGAAGTGAGAAGATAGGAAAAATGTGAGCAGGTGGAAGTTAAGAGGAGAGAACACTTTGTTACAATCTGAAAATTTGAAGGAGAAGATGCAAAACTATGAAGAGGAAAGTAGTTGTGGTATTTATAGGGGCCCTCTGGGCAAGCTTGAAGCAGGAAAATTGAACATGTGACAGTTCGTGGGCTTCTCGAAAATCGTGATTGACAGCGACCTCTGCACATTTTTTCGTGTCACAATCATTCAATGCTCTGTAGGGGCTGACGTCATAGTAGGAGTGTCAAAGGGGCAAAGGGTTAAAACTATTTCTTAACTCTTCATTCTAAGAATTACGGGGACTATCTGTATGTGGCTAAAATTGGAGAGCCCGATTTCATGACCACTTCGATGAAAATAAAGGTTCGAAGGCCCGAGCTCCCCATTGAGGGGCACGTCGAGGATCCTCAACCTCGAGGCAGTACAAACCAAGGGTCAACATGAGAAGGCGGGAAATATGCGTGGGTATGTGGTTAGAGCTGACAAAGTGCACAACATAGTACACGCCCGTACCGTGGCATTAGTGGCTGTACCAACCATCTTTCTTTACATTAAATAGTTGTAATAGTTGTGTCTCTTTGTAATGATTACACATGTACTATGTTGGGATACCCCTTCTTATATAAAGGGGAACCTTGTCACTTTGTAACACATATGATGTTCAATACAAGATAAACAACATTCCCTGCTCTCTGACAAAAACATTCTCAACAATTGTCTCATTAAATTATTAATTCTCATTTGTTGTGTTCTAAGGTAATTCTTTATTTATTTCTTATTATTGATCATAAATAGGCCAACCTCAAGGAATTCAACATTGTTATACCACTTCCGATAGCTCCCAATCAAGCTTCTCGAGCTCGACCTCGAGGCCTGCCCAACCACCATCGAGACTGGCCTCTTCGACACCTAGCTTGTCTAATCTGGTTCTTTTCACACATATTTCATTTTTCTCACCTCATACTTATCCTCTATTGTCTAAAAAATCGGTATTAAAATAGATCACATATTTTTAGAACCACATAATCAAATATAATTATAATTATCATTTTCACGGTAAACAAATTAAAAAAATGAGATTCCAATCCTTAAAGATTTAACATGTGCTACTTAGAAATATAAGGATTTTAGTTATCATTTTAAATAACAAAGGTAACAATAGAACTTGAAGGTTTAATCCATTTATCATCAGCATAAGCTTTTAATAAAACCTATAACATTTTTCTCAAGTGTCATTTGCTCACAATTGTTTGAAAATAAGCTTTTGCAAAACAACATGACACCACTTCATATTGACTCAAAGACACATGGTGACTTCCTTTCCTGCTTGTCCCATGAGTATGGATTCACATTTACAAAAATCTCATGTATCACACATTTACGAACAATATCATGTATCAACTCAAAATGTGTGTTTACAAGCAAACCCTCAAGTAGAGTAAGTTTTAATCAACTTACCTTAAGTCCAAGATCCAAAATAGTACTATAAGGCTTCAATTCATTTAGAAATCTCAAACTTCGCCAATAAGCCAATATCTACATAAAACCTCATATTCATCAACGACATGTTATGATAACATCAACTAACTCAACTAAGTTTTCAAAACTTCGGTCCAACTTTACAAGTCTAGTAAAAATCGATATTCCCATCATAGATGTCGGTTCTTGAGTTTTTAACTCTAAATATCTTATTGCATACACAAAAATATGATATTCAATAGTTGAATTTCTCACAATATTATAAAGAATATCATTTAACTCATTTTACCAAATCGACACTATTCACCATCTCTACCCGCTAGTCAATCTATTCACAATACCCATTTATATGGATCATCTTCCAACTCAAGCAAACCATGATTTTTACTCCAAATTACCTTCTATACACTTATTTATACACAATACATAAAGCTTGAGTAGCGGGATTACTTATTGAAGACAAATCTTGAAAATCTCTATTTTTGTGTTCTTGGAGGATTTTGAAGAATCTAACAAATTCCATGGTTGAATCTTGTTACTATTGGTTTTAATAAACTTGAATTAACATAAAACTTGGATAAAAACTCACCTTGTATGATCTAAGTGAATCCTTGATCGAAATCCGTTTCAAAAGCCTCAAAGAACTCCTAACATTTGACCTCAAATCATCTCTCCTCGACCTAGGGGGTAAATATAACATTTCCAAGTGCACTGCGGCACATCTGGGCGTGCACTTGGGGCAGCCAACTTCTTCAAGTGCGCTCTCAAGTACGCGCATGTTAGACAATGCTCGGTAAATTGGTCATAACCTTTCATACAAAAATCCAAACGACGAACGGTTTGAACCGTTGTAAACTATACTACTCAAAGAGTTTTCATTTAATAGCCTATACACAGCATAACACATTTTACACAAGGAGATATGATCGTTTAGAGTTAGGTCATGTGCAACTTTGGACATCTTTTTCTTTTCAACAATTCTAACTTGTTCCAAGCTACTTCCCCCCACTTCTAAACATAATTATAATCATTCAAAATATGTACAATATATGTGCACGTATCCAAATGGATTTATCCATGATGGTAGTTGTTGTTGGCATACAAATGATACGCTTAGTGCTTAGTGACCTTCAAATGAGGCCTTAAACATTTGAAAATTTTTTAGGGTGCTATATCAGGATCCCGTTCAATCATACCAACAAGTTAGAATACATTATCCAAAATTATCCAAATGCTCAAAACACTATGAATAACAGTAAAATCAAGAATCAACGATCAAAATCAATCTCTTACTTCTAACCTTTCTAACTTCGCGAACATTTCTGAATCATGCCTAAATATTTCGGATTCCAACCAAACTTCACTTGCAAGTTCCAAACCACTAAACAAACCTATTCTATGTCCCGAAGAAATAATCTGGTTACAATATCATAATTCAGCTCCTGGTCAAACCTATGACTTTCCAAACCTTTTTCCAACTTCCTTCAAATAGAACCAAAACATCTTAGGAACTTCCAAATCCAAACTCGGACATACGTCTAAGTCAAAAATCACCATATAAACCTAATGAAACCATAAAATCACCAATCCGAGATTGCCTACTCAATAGTCAAACCTTGATCCTCTCTTACAACTTAAACTTCCAACAATGGAACTAAATGTTCCAATTCACTCAGAAACCTTCCCGAAACCAAACCAACCATCCACGCAAGAACCAAAAATCCAAACAAGCATACGGAAAGAATAAATAGGAAAACATGGCTCAAATATACAAAATGAACGACCGGGTCATTACAAAAATATATTTTAAAAAGATAAAATTTTAATTTCATGTATTCATCAAGCCCGTAGATAACAAATAATTAAATATTGCTTGAACCTTCCAAGATGGATAATTTAATTAGATAATTTGGGTCCTTGCTCTAAATTTTAAAATAATTTTCTAATTATTAGATTCATACTACACAACATCTGTTTTCTCTATATCGATATTTAACTATCCCTTTTTCAAATACAACTCATCATCCGTTTGAGGAACAATTTTGTATTAACTTCACAATCGTTGTATAAATCTCCTATTCTCCTACAATATATTTGTTTGAAAGGATCAAAATTTCAAACTTCTCTTTTGCTTCTATGGGGAGAATTGATTAGACGTGCAATCTTTAATCCCAAGTAAACTTGTGTTTAGAAGGAAAGAAATTCCTCTTTTTATCAATTGAAATGGTAAAAAGTCCAAGGAAAATAAGAATGAGAAATACTATAGATTTGATTTTTTCACGACCCAAAAATTCCACTAAAGGCCATGATTGCACCTAACCTCCAAGACTAGGTAAACCAATCACACTAATAACATTCAATCATCCAAACATGATATAATAAGTCTGAATAATCATAATAGTAGAATAAGTAATCAACATAATCCAAAACGCCGATACATAATATCAATTCCCAAACTCAGGTAGTACAAAGTCATGAGCTCTAAAATAGATATATAACGAATCTCAAATGTAAAATAAGCAGAAAGTACTACAAAAATATGAAATAGGGAAAGAGACTCCAAGGGTCTGCATAGGTCATGCAGCACTACCTTGAATCCCCTCAATCAGCGAATGTGCTCACTCTTGAGGTCCGCTGCCTCCAACAACCATATTTACAACAAAAGAATCCAGAAGTGAAGCATAAGTATGGGACAACGTGTATATAGTAAGTATCAAGACTAACATCGGTGAAGTAGTGATGAGGTTCAAGTCATGTGATGTAACGACCCGACCGGTCATTTTGGGTGTAGCTCGGTTACCTCATTTATTACTTCTTCTATGTTTAATTATAGTTATGTGACTTTCCGGGGTGGTTGGCTTTGTTCCAGGGATGTTTCAGAGTGAAATGAGACACTTAGTCCTAAGGTTGAAAGCATAAGTTGAAAGAGTTGACCGGAGTTTATCTTTTGTATAGACAACTCCGGAATGGAGTTTTAATGTTCTGATAGATTTGTATGGTGAGTTTTGACTTAGGCGTATGCCTGTATGTTGATTTGGAGGTCCGTATGTCGCTTTGGTTTGAATTGACGAAAGTTGGAAAGTTGGATGTTTGGAAGGTTGGAAGTTTGACCGAGAGTTGACTTTGTTGATATCGGGTTCAGAGTTTGGTTCTAGGAGTTGAAATTGGTCCTTTGTGTCATGCATGACTTGTGTGAAAAATTCGAGGTCAATCGGAGTTGGTTTGATAGGTTTCGACATTAGTTTTAGAAGTTGGAAGTTAATAAGTTCATTATGCTTGAATTGGGGTGCGATTTGTGATTTCGGTGTTGTTTGATGTGATTTGATTCTTCGACTAAGTTTGTATCGTATTTTCGGACTTGTTGGTATGTTAAAATGGGGTCCCGTGGGCTTCGGGTGTGATTCAGATCATGTTCGGCTTATTTTTGGACTTGTAGGATAGCTAATGTATCTGGTTTTGGTTTCCTTATACGCGATTGCGAGGGAAGGTCCGTGATTGAGAAGGGTTGTTTGGTGAATGGTGGAAGTTAATCTATAGGCTCGCGATATTGTGCATGCGTTCTCAATCCCTTGAGGTCTCAGTTCATCACGATCGCGTGAAGGTTCACGCGTTCACATATTGGAGTGGGCATCTGGAGAGTAAGGTTTTAAGACTATGCGACCGCATAGTGTTGCCCGCGTTTGCGAAGGGACATGTTGGTTTAGCATCGCATTCGTGACAAATTTTATCACGATCCGGACCTATCGAAACTATCAAAACTTTTATCCAAGGTCAAATACACAAAATCGAACTTGATCAACACTTCTAACTTAAGCTTCAAAACAAGGAACTAACAATGCAACATGCCAAATTATCATCAAAAGACATATGCTTAGAATTCATGAACAAGGACATAATAATAATAAAATGTGAATGGTGTTTGATATATAAAGCATCATTACGGAAAAATCAATTGTAGCAACCAAGTTCATATAGTCATAAAATTATTAAGCATATTTCATATAACGCATTATAAGGTATATTAGAAGCCTAAAATCTAATACGGTCATAAAACACATATTTCACCCATTTACATGCTTGTCACCTCGCGTACACATCGCTTTTCACATATCACAATTAGGCAAATACGGCCAAATACTAAGGGTTATTCCGTCACAAAAGATTAGACAAGATACATACCTCAAAAAGCTCAAATCAAACTTCTAAAATATCTTTCCATTATAAATCACCTCCAACCAGTTCGAATCTAGCCATAACCAACTCAATAACATCAAACAATGCTATAGGAACAATTCCAAACAATAAAGTTCCAATCTTTACCCGATTCCCAAAAAGTCAACAAAATTCAACCCCGGGATCACATGGTCAAAACCCGAATCAAGGGATAGAGATCCTGACTAGCCCTAGCCCCACGAGTCTTAATATATGATTAGATTCCGAAACGAGTCCAAATCGACTCCCAAATTCACAATTTTCACTTTCCAAAGTTTTAGTCAAAACCCCCCAAATTTCTCTTCTAAATCCCATAATCTAGGTGTAATAATCCATTGGAAAACAATACATATTACCAAAATCAAGTAGAAATTACTTACTTTCACGACCCAATTTCCCCTCCGAGGCATCGTGACGGCACCTAGTCTCTACGACTAGGTAAGCCTAATTGCGGAAACACATATTAAATAGAAGCAATAAAATAAAGACGAAATAAGTATGTCTACAATGAAACATCGCCACTTGGCGCGTACAAAATACAACTTTCCCAAAACACGGAATATCACTTTAGTCACAAGCTCTGTATCAAAAACCTATCTAAGTCTGGAGTGGAAGGTGACTCGAAGGACTCTGCGGACGCGGCAGAATTACCTTTCGGTCTCCTAGAAGCTGCTGCTCGGACCCCTAGCAACAAAACTGAGCGCTGGTACCTGGATCTGCACACGAAAAACATGTGCAGGAAAGGGCATGAGTACACCACAAATTGGTACTCAGTAAGTGCCAAGCCTAACCCCAGTCAAGTAGTGACGAGGTCAGGTTAAGGCTGTACAGGATTTTTTTTTATATAAAACAGTATAAAATTGTGAACAAAGAGATATAATAAGCTAAGGCAAATCAGTAGGAACAATGAGCAAAAATAAGAAATAATAACAGGGAGCCCTCGGCTCAGCACATCATATCATAGTAACAAGTATGCAATGCAGTACAAGGGGAAAGCTCCCGGAATCTCATCCGTAGTCCCAATTTAAATATGCAATGCAGTACAGGGGGAAAGCTCCCGGAATCTCGTCCGTAGTCCTAATTTAAATATGCAATGCAGTACAAAGGGAAAGCTCCCAGAATCTCGTCCGTAGTCCCAATTTAAATATGCAATGCAGTACAAGGGCAAAGCTCCCAGAATCATCCGTAGTCCCAATTTAAATATGCAATGCAGTACAAATACCGAATACAATTTTTATTTAAAACAGTTCAGGAAAAATCACAGGAAAAAATATGGATAAAACTACCTAAACATGGTACACATAGTAATAACTAGGGAAAATTCAAGTAAAACAGGTAGACATGTTATTTCCTAATCTAAACTACATAGTCGATATATGAATCAGTGAAATAGGAGTGAAATGATTTAAGTCATGGAGGGAAGAATGGAGTTTTAGCAACAATGGCCCGTGTACGTACTCGTCACCTCACGCATACGGCGCCCAAACCACATAAAACAGTATTAAAATAGCCTAGGGGAAGTCCCCAACACAGAGTTAGGCAAGCCACTTACCTCGACTGCGCTACTCAGCTCAAAACCACGCTCTTGCCACGAGTATCCGACTCCGAATGGCCCAAATCTATTAAATTCGATTGCATAATGTAAATATCACTTTAAGGGATCAAAATAGCTAATAAGTTTGAGGCTAATACGCGAATTAAGAAAAATCTCCCAAAAAGTCCCTCGGGGCCACATCTCGGAATTAGTGAAAGTTACAAATTTAGAACACCCATTCACTCACGAACTCACTCAAATAAGAATCATCGAAAACCGACGACAAAATCCTATTGACTTCTCGGATTTTCTAATTAGGGAAACTTCTTCCCATTTACATGATTTTCACCTAAATCCCTTAATTGCATGGAAGAAATGGCCATAGATTAATAATATATGAAGGGAATAGGGTTAGGAATTGTTACCTATGAAGTTTTTCCTCAAAACTCACTCCAAATCGCCTACACCCGAGCTCTAAATGATTTTAAAAATTATGAAATTCAAGCCCTCGAATTTGATATATCTGCCCATCAATTTCCGCACCTGCGCCCCTTAGACCGCACCTGTGGAATATCCATCGCAAGTGCAAAACCCCACTAAAAGGCCTGGGGCCGCACCTGCGGTCAATTGGCCGCATCTGCGGCTCCGCACCTGCGGAATATCAATCGCACCTGCGAGACTAGTTGACTTGACCAAGTACGCACCTGTGAGCCTCTCTTCCGCACCTGCGTGTCCGCACATGCGGAAAGTCCATCGCAGGTGCGAGACACCAGAACCAGAAATGGTTCAGCTGTTCTCCAAGTTCAAAATTCACCCGTTGAGCATCCGGAACATCACCGAGGCCCCCGGGGCCTCAACCAAACTTACCAACCAGTCCTAATACCTTATCCAAACTTAGTCGAGCCTCCAAAACACATCACATAACACCAAAATCACCAATTATAATGGATTCAAGCCTAAGAACTTATAAAATTTCCAAAATATATAACCGATGCCGAAACACATCAAGACTAGTCCGAATGACCTCAAATTTTACACACATGTCACAAATGATACAACGGACCTATAGCCACTCTCGGAATTCTGTTCTAAGCCCGATATAAAAATTTCACCTATCTGCCGAAATCGCCGAAATTCTAACCTTCACCATTTCAAGCCTAAATCCACTACAGACCTCGAAAGCATATTTCGGATACGCTCCTAACTCCAAAATCACCCAACGGAGCTAACGGAGTCGACGAAATCCCATTTCGGACCCGTCTTCCCATAGTTCCAACTACGGTCCGATTTCTAAGGCTTAAACTCACCTATAAGGACACTGTGTCCAAAAACTCTCTGAATTTCACCACTCAACGTTCCAACAAGTCCCAAAAGCAGAAATAGACATGGGGAAAATAGTTTTTATGGGTTCGGGGCGCTAACTCTCAAAACTACCTACCGGGTCGTTACATTCTCCCCCTCGTAAGAAATTGTTCATCCTCGAAACAGATACATACCTGAAGTGGTGAAAATATAAGGGTACTGACTGCGCATATCCTTCTCGGTCTCCCAAGTCGCCTCCTCGACCAGCTGACCCCTCCACTGAACCTTTACTGACGCAATATCTTTTGACCTGAGCTTTCTGACCTGTCTATCCAATATAGCTACTGGCTCATCATCATATGATAAATCCTTGTCCAACTGGACTGAACTGAAATCCAAAACATTAGTCGAGTCACCTTGATACTTCTGGAGCATGGAGACATGGAATACCGGATGAACCCCTGCTAGGTTGGGAGGCGAGGCTAGCTCATAAGAAACCTCCCCAACACGTCGCAACACCTCAAAAGGGCCAATAAATCTCGGACTCAGCTCACCCTACTTCCCGAACCTCATGACGCCCTTCATAGGCGATACCTGAAGTAAAACCCGATCACCAGCCATAAATGCCAAATCACGAACCTTCCGGTCCGCATAACTCTTCTGCCTAGACTGAGCTGCACGCAGTCTCTCCTGAATCACCTTCACCTTGTCCAGGGCGTCTTGGACCAAATCGATACCCAACAATCGGGCCTCGCCCGGCTCAAACCATCCCACTAGGGACCGATACCGTCTACCATACAAAGCCTCATACGGCGCCATCTGAATGCTGGATTGTTAGCTGTTATTATAAGCAAACTCTCCAAGTGGCAAGTATCGGTCCCATAAACCTCCAAAATCTATCACACAGGCACGGAGCATATCCTCAAGAATCTGAATCGTGCGCTCGGACTTCCCGTCTGTCTGAGGGTGAAAAGCTGTACTCAACTCTACCTTGGTGCCTAGCTTCTACTGAACGACACTCCAGAACCGTGAAGTGAACTATGTACCTCTGTCTGAAATTATAGATACTGGAATACCGTGGAGGCGAACAATTTCTCTGATATAAATCTCTGCCAACCTCTCAGAGGAGTATGTAGTAAACACAGGAATGAAAAGGGCTGACTTAGTCAGCCGATCCACAATCACCCAAATAGCATCGAACTTCTTCAAAGTTCGAGGAAGTCCAACCACGAAGTCCATGGTGATCCACTTCCACTCTGGAAGCTCAATTTGCTGAAGTAACCCTCCCGGTCTCTGATGCTTATATTTGACTTGCTGATAGTTGAGACACTTGGCCACAAACTCCACTATATCCTTCTTCATCCTTCTCCACCAATAGTGTTTTCTCAGATCCTGGTACATCTTCGCGTTACCCGGATGAATGGAATACTGTGAGCTATGGGCCTCCTCCAGAATCAACCCCCGAAGCCCATCCACATTGGGCACACAGATCTGACCCTGCATCCTCATCACACTGTCATCTCATATAGTCACATCCCTGGCGTCAACTCGCCGAACCCTTTCCTGAAGAACCAGAAGGTGGGGATCATCATACTGGCTCTCTCGAATGCGGTCATAAAGAGAAGACCGAGCCACCACACAAGCTAAAACCCGACAAGGCTCCGAAAGATTCAACCTCACGAACTGACTGGATAAGGACTGAATATCTGAGGCTAAGGGCCTCTCAACTGCCGGAAGATATGCCAAACTCCCCAAACTCTCCGCCCAGCGACTCAAGGCGTCGGCCACCACACTGGCCTTTCCCGGGTGGTATAACATAGTGATGTCATAGTCTTTTAGCAACTCCAACCATCTCCGTTGGCGTAAATTGAGGTCCTTCTGCTTGAATATGTGATGCAAACTCCGGTGATCGGTGAAAATCTCACAGGGAACACCGTATAAATAATGACGCAATATCTTCAGGGCGTGAACAAAAGCTGCCAACTCGAGATCATGAACTGGATAGTTCTTCTCATGAACCTTAAACTGTCTAGACGCGTAGGCAATCACCCTACCTTCCTGCATCAACACCGCTCCGAGACCAATCCTCGAAGCATCACAATAGACGGTATAGGACCCTGAACCCGTAGGCAATACCAACACTAGAGCTGAAGTCAGAGCTGTCTTGAGCTTCTGGAAGCTCTTGTCACACTCCTCATCCACCCTGAACGGAGCACCCTTTTGAGTCAACCTGGTCATCGGTGCTGCAATGGACGAAAAACTCTCCACAAAACGGCGATAGCACCCAGCCAAACCAAGGAAACTATAGATCTCCATAGCTGATGACGGTCTAGGACAACTCTGCACCGCCTCCACCTTCTTTGGATCTACCTTGATCCCATCCCAAGACACTGTGTGGCCCAAGATGCCACTGAGTCAAGCCAGAACTCACATTTAGAGAATTTGGCATACAATCTTTTCTCCCTCAAAGTCTGAAGCACAGTCCTCAGATGTTGCTCATGATCTTCCTATGATCGGGAAGACACCAAGATGTCGTCAATAAACACAATGATGAAGGAATCAAGATAAGGCCGGAACACACTGTGCATCAAATGCATAAAAGTTGCTGGGGCATTGGTCAGCCCAAATGACATAACAAGAAACTCATAGTGGCCATATCTGGTCGTGAAGGCAGTCTTCGAGATATCCGACTCCCGAATCTTCAACTGATGATAGCCAGAATGCAAGTCAATCTTGGAGAATACCCTGGAACCCTGTAGCTGGTCGAATAAATCATCAATGCGAGGCAAAGGATACTTATTCTTCACGGTGACCTTGTTCAACTGCCGATAATCGATACACATACGCATAGAACCATCCTTTTTCTTCAAAAATAATATTGGAGCACCCCAAGGTGATACACTGGGTCTGATGAAACCCTTATCAAGAAACTTCTGTAATTGCTCCTTCAACTCCTTCAACTCAAGAGGATCCATACTATAAGAAGGGATAGAAACGGGCTGAGTGCCCGGCAACAAGTCAATGCCGAAATCAATATCTCTGACGGGCGGCATACCCAAAAGATCAGCTGGGAATACATCAGGAAATTCCCTCACTACTGGAACTGACTCAACTGGAGGAGTACCAACACTGACATCTCTCACATAGGCCAAGTACGCATCACACCCCTTCTCAACCATCAGTTGAGCCTTAAGAAATAAAATGACCCTGCGGGGAGTATACTCAAAGGTACCTCTCCACTCTAATCTCGGCAAGCCTGACATAGCCAGCGTCACGGTCTTAGCGTGACAATCAAGAATAGCATAATGGGGCGACAACCAGTCCATGCCTAAGATAAAATAAAAATCTACCATGCTGAGTAATAACAAATCAGCCCTGGTCCCAAAACCACTAAGAGAAATAAAACACGACCGATATACGCGGTCCACAACTAGAGAGTCTCCCACAGGAGTAGATACATAGATATGGGAACTCAAAGAATCCCGAGATATCCCTAAATATGGAGCAAAATAAGAGGACACATATGAATACGTAGAGCCTGGATCAGATAATACTGACGCATCCCTATGGCAGACAGGGACAATACTTGTGATGACTGAGTCTGAAGCAACAACCTCGGAACGGGCTGGAACGGCATAGTATCTGGCCTGGCCTCCCCCTCTAGGGCGACCTCTACCTCCCCGACCCCCACCTCGAGCTGGCTGAGGGGGTGGAGTGGAAGCTGGGGCTGGAAGAATAGCCGGAGGACCCGACAGAGCACGTGGATGCTGATAAGACTGTGGAGGTGCACCCCTCCTAGCCCTGGGGCAACCTCTAATCAAGTGACGAGTGTCACCAAACTCAAAACAACCCCTCGGAGGACGTTGCAACTGAGACTGAATAGGAGCTAGCCTACTGGGCTGGCCGGAAATAACACCTCGAACAGGAGGCATACTGGATACTAGCGATGCATAATATAACTCTACTGGAATACCACTGGCTGCTGGAAGGGCTGAATGAACAGGGCGACCCACAAAGCCCCTACCATGACGTGTTGCTGGTGCACGAGCTCTTGAAAAATGGCCAGTCTCTCGAGAACTCTTGGTCTCCCTCTCCTCTCTATCCCGGGCGAACATGCCCTCTACTCTCCTGGCAATACTCACTGCCTGGTGGTAAGTGATATCAATCTCCAACTCTCTGGCCATACTGGTTCGAATACTAGGATGGAGTCCCTCAATGAAGCGGCGAATCCGCTCTCTGAACGTGGCAACCAAGGCTGGTGCATGCTGAGATAACTCGCTGAAACGGACTGCATACTCCGACACAGTCATAGTACCCTGGCGCAACTGCTCGAACTCTGCTCGCCAAGTATCCTTGAGGCTCTGAGGAACATACTCTCGCAGAAACATCTCTAAAAACTGAGTCTAAGTGAGTGAGGCTGCCTCGTCCGGACTACTCCACTCATAGGCCCGCCACCACTGATATGTCACTCCCCTCAGCTGGAAAGCGGTGAAAGAAACCCCACTAGTCTCCACAAAGCCCATAGTACGGAGAATACGATGACACTCCTCAAGAAATCCTAGAGCGTCATCTGAAGCTAGTCCGCTGAAAGTAGGTGGGTAGTACTTCTTGTACCTCTCTAGTCGGAGCTGCTCGGCCTCAGAAGCAGCTGCCCTAGTATCATGCTGAACTGGAGCCGTTGGGGGGCATAGGAATATACTTCAGGGCCTGATCAACCTGGCCCCTCTGATCAGGAGTGCGGGCTGCGGGAGTTTGTGCCCTTCCCCCGGCCTGAGATGTAGCGGTAGCTATCGGAAATAGTCCAGCCTGCGCTAGAGTACTGAACATACTCATGAACTGAGCGAAGGTCTCCTGCAAGGCTGGAGTAGTAATAGGGACCTCATGTGCCGGCTCTCCAGCTGGGGCTGCCATAGGCTCTTCTGCCGCTGCTCTCGTCGGTGCTTGGGCTGCACCGCGCGGTCGTCCTCTACCCCAGCCACATCCTCTAGCGGCTCTGGCAGGGGGCTGGGGTACCTGGTCGTCGGTCCTCCCAGTACGGGTCCTCACCATCTGTAGGGAAGAATATAATAGAATTTTAGAATTTTTTTGATGTTAATAACTCGCACGAAAAGGAAATCAAAGAAATATGATTGTTCTTAACAGTTACATAGCCTCTCGAAGATAGATACGGACGTCTCCGCACCGATCCGCGAGACTCTTATAAATCGGCTTGTGACTTGTGACTCCTATGAACCTAGACGCTCTGATAAAAACTTGTCACGACCCTATTTCCCCTCCGAAGGCATCGTGACGGCGCCTAGTATCTACGGCTAGGTAAGCCTAATTGCGGAAACACATATTCGATAGAAGAAATAAATAAAGACGAAATAAGTAAGTCAACAATGAAACATCGCCACTTGGCGCATACAGAATACAACTTTCCAAAAACCCAGAATATCACTTTAGTCACAAGCTCTGTCTCAAAATAGCTCTATACAACGTAAGGGAATTTACATGAAAAATATATCTAAGTCTGGAATGGAAGGTGACTCGAAGGACTCTGCAGATGCAGCAGAATTACCTTTTAGTCTCCTCGAAGATGCTGCTCGGACCCCTAGCCACGAAACTGAGCGCTGGTACCTGGATCTGCACACGAAAAACATGTGCAGGAAAGGGCATGGTTACACCACAAATTGGTACCCAGTAAGTGCCAAGCCTAACCCCAGTCGAGTAGTCGAGGTCAAGTTAAGGCTCTACTGGATTTTTTATAGTAAGACAGTATAAAAATGTGAACAGAGAGATATAATAAGCTAAGGAAAATCAGTAGGAACAACGAGCAAAATAATAATAATAATAATAGGGAGCCCTCGGCTCAGCACACCATATATCACAGTAACAAGTATGCAATGCAGTACAGGAGAAAGCTCCCGAAATCTCGTCCGTAGTCCAAATTTAAATATGCAATGCGGGGAAAGCTCCCGAAATCTCGTCTGTAGTCCCAATTTAAATATGCAATGCAGTACAGGGGGAAAGCTCCCGGAATCTCGTCTGTAGTCCCAATTAAAATATGCGATGCAGTATAGGGGGAAAGCTCCCGGAATCTCGTCCGTAGTCCCAATTTAAATATGCAATGCAGTACAGGGGGAAAGCTCCCGGAATCTCGTCCGTAGTCCCAATTTAAATATGCAATGCAGTACAATTACCGAATACAATTTTTATTTAAAACAATTTAGGAAAAATCACAGGCAAAAATATGGATAAAACTACCTAAACATGGTACACATAGTAATAACTAGGGAAAATTCAAGTAAAACAGGTAGGCATGCTATTTCCTAATCTAAACTACATAGTCGATACATGAATCAGTGAAATACGAGTGAAATGATTTAAGTCATGGAGGGAAGAATGGAGTTTTAGCAACAATGGCCCGTGTACGTACTCATCACCTCACGCACATGGCGCCCAAACCACATAAAACAGTATTAAAATAGCCTAGGGGAAGTCCCCAACACAGAGTTAGGCAAGCCACTTACCTCGACTACGCTACTCAACTCAAAACCATGCTCTTGCCACGAGTATCCGACTCCGAATTGCCCAAATCTATTAAATTCGATTGCACAATGTAAATATCACTTTAAGGAACAAAATAGCTAATAAGTTTGAGGCTAATACGCGAATTTAGGAAAAATCACCCAAAAAGTCCCTCGGACCCACGTCTCGGAATCGAGTGAAAGTTACAAATTTAGAACATCCATTCACTCATGAACTCACTCAAACAAGAATCATCGAAAACCGACGACAAAATCCTATTGAATTCTCGAATTTTCTAATTAGGGAAACTTGTTCCCATTTACATGAGTTTTCACCTAAATCCCTTAATTGCATGGAAGAAATGGCCATAGATTAATGATATACGAAGGGAATAGGGTTAGGAATTGTTACTTATGAAGTTTTTCCTCAAAACTCACTCCAAATCACCTACACCCGAGCTCCAAATGATTTTAGAAGTTATGAAATTCAAGACCTAGAATATGATATATGTGCCCAGTGATTTCCACACTTGCGCCCCTTGGACAGCACCTGCGGAATATCTATCGCAGGTGCGAAAACCCACTTAAAGTCCTGGGGCCGCACCTGCGGTCGATTGGCCGCATCTGCAGCTCCGCACCTGTGGAATCTCAACCGCACCTGTGAGACTGGTTGACTTGAACAAGTCCGCACCTGCGAGTCCGCAACTGCGAAAAGTCCATCGCAGGTGCGAGACACCAAAACCAGAAATGGTTCAGCTGTTCTCCAAGTTCAAAATTCACCCGTTGAGCATCCGAAACATCCCTGAGGCCCTCGGGGCCTCAACAAAACTTACCAAACAGTCCTAATACCTTATCCAAACTTAGTCGAGCCTCCAAAATACATCACATAACACCAAAATCACTAATTATACATGGATTCAAGCCTAAGAACTTATGAAATTTCCAAAATCTACAACCGATGCCGAAACACATCAAGACTAGTCCGAATGACCTCAAATTTCACACACAGGTCACAAATGATACAACGGACCTATAGCCACTCTCGAAATTCCGTTCCGAGCCCGATATAAAAATTTCACCTATCGGCCGAAATCGTCGAAATTCTAACCTTCGCCATTTCAAGCCTAAATCCACTACAGACCTCGAAAGCATATTCCGGGCACGCCCCTAACTATGAAATCACCCAACGGAGCTAACGGAGTCAACGAAATCCCATTCCGTACCCGTCTTCCCACAGTTCCAACTATGGTCCGATTTCTAAGGATTAAACTTACCTATAAGGACTATGTGTCCAAAAACTCTCCGAATTTCACCACTCAACGTTTCAACAAGTCCCAAAAGCAGAAATAGACATGGGGAAAACAGTTATTAGGGGTTCGGGGTGCTAGCTCTCAAAACGACCTACCGGGTCGTTACACTTACCCTCTTGCCTTGTGTGAAAAACCTCTTCAAAATTGCCCCTCTCCAAGTCTAGGGTTCAAACTATGATATGATGAGCTATAATCCTGAAATGGCTCTTAATAACTAGTTGCAGAAAGCACAAATGAGACCAGGGTGTTCACACATGCGACATTCACAAATGCGAACAAAGGCCCTCAAATTCAAACTGGTTTCCTATGCAACGAACCTCGCAATTATGACCAGAAACCTCACAATTATGTCCAGAAACCTCGCAAAAGACACCAAGTGCATAAATGCAAAGCTCCCGTCGCAAAAGCGGATGTTGCAATTGTGACAGCAACTTCGTAAAATACAAAGCTGACCTTCACAGGTACATATCGCAAATGCGATCAAGAGTCCACAATGCAGACTTAGCAGACGCGAGCAGAACATTGCAAATGCAATGTCTGCAGCACCAACAAACTGCAATCTTCCAAAATCTATCCACAACTCATCTGAAACTCACCCAAGCTCGGGCCCACATCAAACATCCACACACGTATATAAATCACATGTGAACTAGCGTGTAAGATCAAAACATCAAAATAACATCCACAACCACGAATCAAACACCAAAACACATGATGCATGCCTTCAAGGTCAAGAACTTCAAATATTCACAACCAAGCGCCCGATTCATGCCTAACCAACTTGGAATGCAACCAAAAATTGCACACAAGTTCCAAATGACAATTAAGACCTACTCAGAGTTCCAAAACAACACTATGAACTCGATAGCATCAAAGTCAACTCCTTGTCAAACTTGTGAACTTTCCAAACCTTCAAATTTCCACCTTTCAATAGATAAATCCATAACATCTTAGGAACCTTCAAATCCAAATTCGAACATACGCCTAATTCCGAAATCGCCATATGAACATACTGGAATCATCAAATCACAAATCAGAGGTCGTTTACAGAAAAACTAAACCTTTGTGAAATCTTACAACTTAAGCTCCAACAATGGAACTAAGTGTTCCAATCACTCCAAAACCTCCCCGAAACCAAACCAACTATTCTCGTAAGTCATAAAACATCAACCAAGAATATGAGAAATAGGAAATGAGGAAATGAGGCTCAAATATATAAAACGACCGACATGTTTTTACATTCTCCCCCTCTTAATTAAATATTTGTCCTCGAACGAGTTTAGAGTCATACCTGAAATGTCAAAAAGGTGTGGATGTCTGCTCCATATAGTTGATCTCTCCATTGCACCTTCACTAATGCGATATCTTTAGATCTGAGCTTCAAAAACCTACCGATCCAAAATGGCCACCGACTCCTCCTCATAAACCAGATTCTCATCCAACTGCACTGTGCTGAAGTCCAAAATATGTGACTTATCTTCATGATACTTCTGAAGCATAGAAACATGGAACACCAGATGAATTCCCAAAAGCCTAGGAGCTAAAGCAAGTCTATAAGAAACCTCACCAACTCTCTCCAATACCTCTAAAGAACCAATAAACCTCGAACTCAGCTTGTTCTTCTTCCCAAATCATCATGCCCTTATAGGTGAAACTCTAAGAAGAATCTTCTCTCCATCCATGATAGCTACATCACGAACCTTTAGATAAGCATAACTCTTCTACCTGGACTGAGCTATGAAAAGTCTCTCCTGAATCAACTTCACCTTCTCTAAAGCATCACGAACCAAGTCTGCGACCAATCACCTACCCTCGCCAGGCTCGAACCGACCAACCTCAGAATGATATCTCCTCCCATATAAGGCCTCATATGGAGCCATCTGGATGCTTCACTGCTAGCTGTTGTTATAACCAAACTTCGCTAATTACAAAAACTGGTTCCACCGACCTTAAAATCAATAGTACATGTCCTCATATCACCCATCCATCTGAGAGTAAAATGCAATAATCAACTCGACTACGTGCCCAACTCACGTTGAACGGCTCTCTAAAAGTGCAAAGTAAACTGTGTTTCGCGGTCTGAGATGATAGAGGCAGGTACACTGTGCAAGCGATCGATCTCCCCATGTCACGACGCCAAAATCCCACCTTAGGTAGTCATGATGGTATCTAGTCTCTAAGACTAGGTAAGCCTAACACACATTGAGAATTTAAAAATAATGACTAAGATATTAAATTAAGTTGATAAATGACATAATAACCATAAGTGAACAACAATAGTATAATCCCCAAAATTTGGTGGTACAAAGTCATAAGCTCTACTAAATATACTAGGAATCTCTAATACAATACTGCTTTGATATGAAGATAAATAGTAGAAAAGACAATAGTAGAAGGCGAATCCGAGGCCTTCGAACGTCAAGCAGGTATATCTTGAAGTCTCTAAAATATCTGGGTTAACTCACTTATGCCTGACATGAGCAGCAGTACCTGGATCTGCACAAAAATGTAAAGAAGCGTAGCATGAGTACACCACAACGGTACCTAGTAAGTATCAAGCCTAACCTCGACAAAGTAGTGACGATGTAAGGTCAAGGCACCTACTAGACATAGAAACTTGTGCAAAATATCAATATAATCTAACAACGGGGAAGTAAAGGCAATTAAACGACAACAAGGCAACTTATCAATACAAGGCTAACAACGGAGTTAAAAGAAATAAATGACAACAAGAGAGTACATATAATAAAGACATCAAATAACCAATCACAATCAAAATACAAATGGAATGAATCAAGGAAACAAAAACAATAATCGTTCACATCAACAAGTCTTTCCAATATAGAACGTACAACAAGAATCACAACCGAGGTATTACACCTCATAATCATATTTCACAAGTCACAATCATAATATTCTTTATATCGCCGCGTAAGCCTTGTATATATATTTTAAAAAAATATTTTTCCCGAAATAGCTTCACGCGCTTTAGCCCCCTTATCTCACCGCGTAGCTTCAAGTAATTCCTTTACTAGCAACACGCGTATAGATCCCTCCTTACCGCACCACATGTATTTCAATACCCACACTTATACCACCGCATGCGTATCAATATCATAACACAATAATCAACTAGTACCACACGTGCCCATATGCCACAACATTGCCAAAATCAGCAATACTAATGTCACCACAACACATATCCCACGTCTCAACCACAATATGTACAATAAATTCAATAACAACAAAATTAATGAGAAATAACTCAAAAAGGAAAGGTATTTCAGTAACCAACAACTTCAACCACAACGTGTTTATAGCTCTCAACAACTACAAACTTCAATAACTCAATAATAAAGGTATTTCCATGAAATGACATCTTCAATTTCATTGCATAACAGAAGCTTATTAACAAAAGAGGTAGCATGAAATAACAATTACGACTAAATGCATGAGAATAATTCAACAATGGAAATAATAGCATGTGACAAAAACTGCTAATAAATGCATATAAGGGAAAACTCGACAAAGGAAACTAAAACATGTAATAACAACTTCAATTAAAGCATGTATGAATAAACTTGACAATGGAAGATAGAAAAAGTATCAAAAGCTTCAATTAAATGCTTAGAAGAGACCTAAGAGTCTAAACTGGTCAAATACCACTTTTAAGCTTGTGTACACACTCGTCACCTCATGCACACATCTTCCACATAAATCAAGTAGTACAATCAAATCCAATCCTAAGGGGTAGTTCCCCTACACAAAGTTAGGCATGATACTTACCTTAACTAGGACAAATCAATACTCAAAAATAGATTTTCCCTTAAAGCTTGCCTCCACATGTGTCAAATCTAACAAAAAATGACTTAATATCATCCAATAATGCAAGAGAAACCAATTACGATTCATAAAGCTATGGCCTTTATTCGATTCCCCAAAAGTCAACAAAAGTCAATCCCGGGCTCGCTCGGTCAAAACTCGAGTCCCAGGGTAGATCTCGACTATCCATAACCCTATGAGTCTATATATGTGTTTTGTTTTCAAATCCGAGACCAATTCGACTCTCAAATCCCAAATTTTTATTTTTCAAAATATAGAAAAAAATCCCCAAAATACATGAGACTAAAATCCCGTCTTCCAGCCCTTTTGTTCAGCTGCAGATGTCTCGCAAATGCGACCTTGGGTTCACATTTGCAAACCCTAGCAATATGGAACATGGATCGCAAAAGAGAACCCTGGCAGCCCACATAGATGTAGCAATTATGACAAAGGCTTCACAATTGGATGACAACCTCATTCGCGAAAGCGACACAATAGTCGCAAATCCGACCCAACCCAATCCTATATTGTCTTCGCAAACGGGAAGAGGGATTTGCATTTGTATGACATGCCCTCTTTGCAATTGCGATGCTGGTGCTCACAATTGCGACAACTGCAACATCAACACACCAGCAACCTATAACCAGCACAATCCAATCTGAACCACATTTGAAACTCACCCCAGCCCTCAAGGCTCTAAACTAAACATCAACACAAGTCTAAAAACATCATACAAACTTAATTTTTCTGATGTAAATACCAAAATAACATCCAGAACTATGAATCACACATCAAAACACATAAAATTCAAAAGGAAAACTCAAAAACCTCTAGAATCACAACCAAGTGTCTGAATCCTATCAAACAAACTCTGAATTGCACCGAATTTTCTAGACAAGATACAAATAGAAAAATGGACCTATTTCAAGTTCCGAAACCAAAATTGGAACATGATAGCCATAAAGTCAACAGAAGGTCAAACTTAAGGAAATTTCTAAACCTCAAATTTCCAACTTTAGGCAAAACATGACAAATCAACCTAGGGACCTCTAAATTCAATTTAGGGCATAAGACCAAGTCCAAAATTACAATACAAAACTATTGGAGCCATCAAAACACTTTTCCAGAGTCATTTTTACAAAAGTCAAACTTAGGTCAAAATTTTCAACATAAACTTATAAACTAAGACCAAAGGGTCCAAATCATTCCAAAACATCCCCGAAATGAAACCAATCATCCCCACAAGTCATAAAACGACAAATACACATATGTGACTCATCAAATGGAAACGAGGCTCAAATACACAAAATGTCTGATCGAGCCGTTACACCCTAATGTAGATTTTAGCCAACTACTCTGAAGTGTAGGAAGTCATGACTGGAATTAAATGCACTGACTTTGCCAACCGATCAACAATTATGTAAATGAAATCAAACTTCCTGAAATCCCATGGAAACCCTACCAAAAAATCCACAGTAATGCACTCTTAGTTCCCCTCTAGTATATCAATCTTCTGAAGCAAACTATCCAGTTTCTAATGCTCATGCTTGACCTGTTGGAAATTCAAACACTTAGGAACATGCCCAAAAATTTCCTTATTCATCCTCCTCCACCAATAATGTTTCTTCAAATCACGATACATCTTCATAGCACCCGGATGAATAAAATACCACGAACTATGAGCTCCTCAAGAATCAACTCTCTCAAGCCATCAACATTAGGAACACAAACCCGACCCTGAAGTTGCAACACACTATTATCACCAATAACCACATTCTTAGAATCATCGTGCCACATCGTATCCTTAAGGACAAGCAAGTGGGTATCATCATACTAACGATCCTTAATGCGCTCAAATAAGGATGACCGAGATACAACACAAGAAACGATCCTACTCGGCTCCGGAATACCCAATCTCACCAATATATTGTCCAAAGTCAGAACATCCATAACTAAAGGCCTCTCCACATCATGAACAAATGCTAAACTCCCCACAATATTGTAAGGCCCCGTAAAATTTTACTTAAAAACTTGGGGTTTTGTAGTGACAAGGTAAACTCATGTGTTGTTGATTGTAGAAATTCTTTGCGGCGAGCTTGCGATCCGTGGTACGGACTTTTGGGGTTTCTCATTGCATCGAGGAGTTGAAGGCGATTATGTGTTCCAAATGTAGACGGTCTCTGGAAAAGAATCATGATCGAGGCTCACACTTCTAGTATTTCGTGCACCCGGGCTCTACAAAGATGTATCATGATCTTAAGGAAGTATATTGGTGGAATGATATGAAGAGGAATATAATAGAATTTGTGGCAAGATGTACAAATTGTCAGCAAGTGAAGGCCGAACACCAAAGGCTCAGTGGGTTGGCACAGAACATAGAAATTCCAATGTGGAAGTGGGAGATGATCAATATGGGCTTTGTGGTGGGACTACCTCGCACGCCTCATAAGTATAACTCGATTTGGGCAATTGTGGATTGAATCACGAAATCAGCTCACTTCTTACCTGTTAAGGCTACCGACATAGCAGAACAATATGCTCAGTTTTATATCAAGGAAATAGTCAGTTTGCATGGCACTCCAGTTTCTATTATCTCATATAGAGGGGCACAATTCACGACTAATTTTTGGAAGAAATTTCAGCAAGGTTTGGGAACCCAGGTGAATCTTAGTACAGACTTTCACTCGTAGACTGATGGGTAGGCAGAGTGGACTATTCAGACACTTGAGTATATGTTGAGCGCTTGTGTTCTTGACTTTAAGGTAGCTGGGATGATCATTTGACGCTCATAGAATTTTCCTACAACAACTGTTATCATGCTAGTATTCATATAGTGTCGTTCGAGGGTTTATATGGTAGGAGATGTAGATCTCCCATTGGATGGTTCGAGATTGGGAAAGCAGAGTTGATAGGTCCAGACTCGTGCATCAGGTTGTGGAGAAGGTTAAGATCATTACGGAATGGTTGAAAACTTCTCATAGTCGTCAAAAGTCCTATTCGAATGTGCGTCACAGGGATTTGGATTTTAAAAAGGATGATTGGGTATTCTTGAAGGTTTCCCCCATGAAGGGTATAATGCGGTTCGGTAAGAAAGGGAAGCTGAGTCCGAGGTATGTTGGACTGTACAAAATCATTTAGAGGATTGGTCGGGTGGCTTACAAGCTTGAACTACCTCCAGAGATGTCTTTAGCGCATCTGGTGTTCCACGTATCCATGTTGAAGAAGATGGTTGGAGATCCGTCGCTTGTTGTTCCAATTAAGGCTATGGAGGTTAACGAGGAATTGACTTATGAAGAAATTCATGTTGCCATTCTTGATAGGCAAGTCCGTAAGCTGGGAAATAAATAAATTGCCTCTGTGAAAGTACTATGGTGGAACCAGCAGGTTGAAGAGGCCACTTGGGAGGCCGAGGAAGAAATGAAGAAGAAATACCCTCATTTGTTTGAATAGCCATGTATCTATAAAGTTGTGTTATATGAAAATGATAAGAGTTTACCTTCTATGAAATATGTAACATTTGTACATTTGATGTTAAGGGTGTTTCTTTTTGGTGATATACTGCTCGTGGGGCCACAGTTGACGTTGTTTTTATGTTATATATCGTTTTTGGTTCATGTATATGTTGTTAGGGTTGGTGCTGGGATTCCTTGACAAGTGGATAAGCCTAGTTACAGGGGAAACTCTGGCAAAATTTGTCACGATCCCAAATCCTAAGCCGGACGTGATGGTGCCTATCGTGGAACTAGGGTAGCCAATCATTTCAGATTATCAATATATTCCATAATTTCCCCAAATTTAGCAGATTTTAAAAATATCAGAAAGAGATAAAACAAATACACATTTCCCCAAAACCTGGAGTCAATTATCATGAACATCTAATACTGGAAATACAATGTACAACAATGTCTTGCTACAACCAAAGTCTATGGTAGAAAAGACCAAAAGAAACTATAATCTGAGGGAAGGAAAGGAGGTGAGTTGTGGACACTGAGCAGCTACCTCAATCCTCGGACAACTCCAAGCTCGTCCGGAAATCAACTAGCGAGATGGTTCGGTACCTGGATCTGCACACAGAGGTGCAGGGAGTAACGTGAGTACGCCAACTCAGTAAGTAATCAATGTAACTAAAAACTTGGGTGTAGTGAAAAGCAATTTAAATCATGTAAATCCATATAATGAATAACAGTGGAAATGAATAAATCAAGTCAGAAATCTACAATTCCGAATATTTCATAACACCTCCGGTTTATATTTAAAAATCTCGTAGGAAAACTTTTATCCAACATTTATTATCAGAGGCTCAGTGTAAAGAAGAGTGAAAAACTGCATTTTCATAAAAATATAAGCCCCTCGGGCACAGTATCACTCACAATAAAACCTCTCGGTCACTCATGACTCCACTATCAGTATCTCATGCTCTCACTTAACACTCGTACTCAGTAAGTACCATGAACACACACAACTGCTGCGGCGGGCAGCCCGCTCCACTACATTTATACATACATATATATATTTATACTGCTGCGGCGTGCAGCCCGATCCATATATATAACATATATTGCTACGGCGTGCAACCCGGTCCATATATATGTAATCTATATTGTTGCGGTGTGCAGCCCGACCCACATATAATATTCCCGTCCCATAACTATCCTCACATACCCGACACTTGGTCTAATCACATATATACTGATGTGGCGTGCAACCCGGTCCATAGATATCCTCACATACTCGGCTCTCGTCCTGACTCAGTCACCCTCACAAGCCACTTGAGCAATTTATCTCAACTCACGGGGCTCAACCCAAATACTTTTCAGAGTTTTCAAAGCAGTGTGACAACAGTAAAAATAACCACAAATAGGAAACAATGACTGAGTTCACAATTTACTAACATGATAGTGGTAGAATAGTGTAAAAGTACCCTCTGAGGGTCTAAACAGGTCGGCACAAGACCCCAATCATGGCTCACAGCCCATATACAAGTTTAAATTTCTAAAATACAGGATATCATAAGGTTTCAAATCGAATACGCGGCTTAATAGTCGCTACGGGACGGACCAAGTCCTAATCCTTATCAGTGCACGACCCCACGCTCGTCACCTAGCATGTGTGTCACCTTATTTATCAACACAATAATAGATAACGGGGTGTCATACACTCAGGTTTAGAGTTACAATCATTACTTACCTCAGAACATCCCAAAAACTACTCCGCGATGCGCTTGCCCCTCGAATTGGCTCCTGATTGCTCCGAATCTAACCAAAACCAGTTTAACATCATCAACATACGCTAAAGGAACACAACCCAATCGAAAACTTTCACAATCTCGAAATTAAGCCAAACCCGATCCTCGATCCCACGTCTCAGAATTCAATAAATTTACATCACTAGAATCCCCGTCCTCCCACGATTCTATGCATACCAAGAATACTAAAATCGGACCACAATTGCCCACTCAAATCCTAATAAGAAAGTCCCAAATTCCATGCACCTTCTTCCCCAAAATTTGGGTTTAATTTCAACAATTACGATATAGGACGAGTTAGGAAGTTTGAAACCTTACCTCCAAGAGAGCCCCTTTGATTTCTTCTTCAAACCCTCTCAATTAGCTCTCAACCCGCTTTACAATGGAGGAAATGATGAGAAATTTCGCAACAATGGGCTTTAAAACATTCTGCGCAGCACTAAGAATCCCTTCAGTGCGATCGCGACACTAGCCACGCGATCGCGATGCACTGACCAGCCAACTCAATGTGTTCGCGTAAAAACACACGCGTTCGCATAGCTCAAACACTCACCCCTCACGCGCCTCAGAACACCCTATGCGATCGCGAACCTTACCCATGCGATCGCATTGCATACAGAACCCACTCTACGCGATCGTGGCCTCCACCCACACGATTGCACTGCATAAAAACCCATGCTGCCCCCAACAAGCCTATATTATCGCGTTCTTACCCACGCGATCGCATAGAAGGACACCAGAACAGAACACCAGCAGAATTTGCAACTTCCAACATCCAAACTTGATCCGTTAACCTGTCAAAACACACCCAGGGCCCTCGGGACCTCAACCAATCCTACCAACACACCCCATAACATCATTCAAACTTAGTCGTGCCTTTGAAACACCAAAAACAACACGAAAACATCAAAATTACATAAAATTCAAGCCTATGAACTTTGAAACTTCTAAATTTCTCCAATGATGCCGAAACCAATCAAAACACATCCGATTTACCTGAAAATTTGCACACATATCCAAAATGACATTACGAACATGTTCCAACTTCTGGAATTCCATTCCGAACCCGATAACCTATTTTCCACTACCGACCAAAAATTGCCAAAAACTTATTTTCACCAATTCAAGCCTAAGTCTACACCGGACATCGAAACTTCATTATGAACACACTGCTAACTCCCAAATCACCTAAAAAGCTATTCGAGCCATAAAATCCGCATTCCTAGGTCGTTTACTAATAAGTCAACTCTCAGTTGACTTTTTCAACTATTAGGCTACTTTAAGAGGCTAATTGCCTCTGTTCTCACTACGACCACTCCGAACCCAAACCATCCGACCGAACACAACATAAATAGGCTAAGAAATATATGATAAAGCAGAAATGGGGAAAACGGGGCTAATCTCATGAAACGACCGACTGGGTCAATACATCATCCCCCTCTTAAACAAACGTTCGTCTTCGAGTAGGTCTAGAAACATATCTGGAGTCTCGAATAAGTAAGGATGTATGTCCCGCATCTCCCGCTCGGTCTCCCAGGTGGCATCCCCCACCGGTTTCCCTCTCCACTGAACCTTCACTGAAGCTATATCCTTAGACCTCAACTTTTTGACATGTTGACCCAAAATAGCCATTGGCTCTACCTCATATGACATATCACCCTCGAGCTGAACCATGCTGATGTCCAAAACATGAGACGGGTCACCAACATACTTCCGGAGCATCGAAACATGGAACACCGGATGAATACTCGACAAGCTAGGAGGGAAGGCAAGTCTATAAGCCACCTCTCCAATCCTCTAAAGCACCTCAAATGGCCCAATGAACCTAGGACTCAGCTTTCCCCTCTTTCCAAATCTCATAACACCCTTCATGGGTGACACCTTCAGTAGCACCTTCTCCCCAACCATGAAAGACACATCTCGGGCTTTCCGGTCTGCATAGCTCTTCTGCCTAGACTGCATCGTGCGAAACCGTTCCTGAATCAACTTCCCTTACACAACGCATCCTGAACCAAGTCTGTGCCCAATAGCCTGGCCTCGCCTGGCTCAAAATAACCAACCGGAGATCTGCATCTCCTACCATATAAAGCCTCATACGGAGCCATCTGTATACTCGACTGATAACTATTATTATATGCAAACTCCGCGAGAGGCAGAAACTGGTCCCATGAACCCCCAAAATCAATGACACATGCACGCAACATATACTCCAGAATCTGAATAGTACGCTCCGACTGCCCGTTGGTCTGAGGATGAAATGTTGTGCTCAACTCGACCTGAGTACCCAACTCTCTCTGTACGGCTCTCCAAAACTGAGATGTGAACTGAGTACCTCTGTCAGAAATGATAGAAACTGGAACCCCATGCAATCGGACAATCTCCTTGATATAAATATATGCTAAGCGCTTCGAAGAATAAGTAGTACCAACAGGAATGAAGTGCGCGGACTTGGTCAGCCGATCCACAATAACCCATGTAGAATCAAACCTCCTCGAAGTCCGTGGGAGTCGAACTACGAAGTCCATGGTGATTCGCTCCCACTTCCACTCCGGAATATCAAATCTCTGAAGCAAGCCACCTGGCCTCTAGTGCTCATACTTGACCTGCTGACAGTTGAGACACCGAGCCATAAACTCAACAATATCTCTCTTTATCCGCCTCCACCAATAATGCTATCTCAGATCCTGATACATCTTCACGGCACCCAGATACATCATCACCAATAACCACATCCCTAGCATCACCACGACGGACCCTGTCCTGAAGAACAAGAAAGTGTGGATCATCATACTGGCGTGCTCTAATCTGGTCATAAAGAGAAGGCTTGGAGGCTACACAAGCCAATACCCGCGGAGGCTCTGATAGATCCAATCTCACCAACTGACCTGCTAAGGCCTGAACATCAAGTGCTAAAGGTCGCTTTGCTACTGGAAGGTAGGCTAAACTCCCCAAACTCTCTGCTCTGCGACTCAGGGCATCGGCCACTACATTGGCCTTCCCTCGATGATATAAGATAGTGAGGTCATAATCCTTGAGAAGCTCCAACCACCTCCTCTGACGCAAATTCAGATCCTTCTGCTTAAGCAGATGCTGCAAACTACGGTGATCAGTGAAAATCTCACAATGCACTCCATACAGTTTATTGTGATGCCTCAAGATCGTGCACTGGATAATTCTTCTCGTGCACCTTCAACTTTCTGGACGCGTAGGAAATCACCCTACCGTCCTGCATCAAAATCTCTCCAAGGAAAACTCTTGAGGCATCATAATAAACTATATAAGACCCTGAACCCGTAGGCAAAATCAATATCGGAGCTGTAGTTAAAGCTGACTTGAGCTTCTGAAAGCTCCCCTCACACTCCTCAGTCCACCTGAACTGAGCACCCTTCTGGGTCAGTCTGGTCATAGGTGCAGCAATAGATGAAAATCCCTCTATGAAATGGCGGTAGTACCCTGCCAAACCAAGGAAACTGCGAATCTCAATAGCTGATGACGGTCTAGGCCAACTCTGCACCGCCTCTACCTTCTTCGGATCAACCTGAATACCCTCACTGGACACCACGTGCCCCAAGAACGCTACTGAATCAAGCCAGAACTTACACTTGAAAACTTTGAAAACTTTGCATACAATATCTTCTCTCTCAAGGTCTGAAGCACAACTCTCAAATGTTGCTCATGATCCTCCCGAGATTGGGAATACACCAAGATATCGTCAATGAACACGATGACAAAAGAATACAGATAAGGCCAGAATACACTATGAAACAAGTGCATAAAGGTTGATGGGGCATTGGTCAGCCCAAAAGACATAACCAAAAACTCATAATGACCATATCTAGTCCTGAAAGCAGTCTTCGGGATGTCTGGCCCTCGAATCTTCAACTGATGATAGCCGGAATGCAAGTCAATCTTAGAAAATACTCTATCACCCTACAACTGATCAAACAAGTCATCTATACGAAGCAAGGGATACCGGTTCTTCACCGTAACTCCGTTCAGCTGCCGATAATCAATACACATACGCATAGAAACATCCTTCTTCTTTACAAACAACACCGGTGCACCCCAAGGTGACACACTAGGCCGAATGAACCCCTTAAGACTCATCAGTTGAG
Organism: Nicotiana paniculata; assembly: GCA_005239505.1. Classification (NCBI taxonomy): domain Eukaryota; kingdom Viridiplantae; phylum Streptophyta; class Magnoliopsida; order Solanales; family Solanaceae; genus Nicotiana; species Nicotiana paniculata. The sequence continues at coordinate 87,182 of MDKI01277530.1, forward strand.
TAATAGTAGGTCGACTCGGGTCTCCAGACCCCCAATAGATATCACACACAACCAATACACACGGTCCACAACAACCGTATCGCCCACTTGAGTCGACACATGAACAGATGTAACTAAAGACTCACGGGGCATATCCATAAAATGGGCAAAATATGAAGAAACATAGGAATACATAGAACCAGGGTCAAATAAAGCCAAATCATCTCGGCAACAAACTGAGACAATACCTGCGATCACTACATCAGAGGATATAGCATATAGCCTGGTTGGAAAGGCATACATACGGGCCTGACCTCCACCAGCTCGACCTTCCCCTATAGGGTGACCTCTAACTGACTGACTACCACCGCTGGCTGCCTGGGTGGGTGGTGAAGTAACTGGAGCTGAAGTCGAAGGTTGGCCCCTCAGCTGAGTTGGACCTCCAAGAAGATGAGGACACTGCATCCTCATATGCCTGAACTCTCCACACTCATAACAGCTCCCTGAAGCTGGAGACTGGGACTGAAATGAACCCCTGGCACCAGAATGGACATTAGGAGAACCATGCATAGAAGAACCCTGATCTGATGGTGCTCGAGCTGTACTCTGGGCTGGAAGGCACCTAATGAAGAATGGCCCGGCTGAAAACCATGGGGACCATGCCCCGAAGATGCACCACTATAAGCTGCGCGGCCTGACCGAGGAAGCCTGAATTAATGGCCTCTATCATGCTGAAACTTCCCCTGGAAGGAGCACCATTAGAACGACCCGATCCACGAGGCCTCTTGGCCTCCCTCTCTACCCGCTCCTAGCGGCGGACTGACTCAATATCTCGATCAATATCAACAACCTGCTCGAATGTAGCATCTGATACTCTCTCCCGGGTCATGAAAAGGCAGTGCTGATAAGTAAGGCCATCTATAAACCTCATAATCCTCTTCTATCAGTAGGGATCAACTCTGTAGCATGACGGGCCAACTCCATAAACTGCATCTCATACTACGTCACTGATAGTTCCCCCAGATGCAGCTGCTCAAAATTCCTGCTCTCCTCCTCCCGGTGAGACTGGGGTACATACTTCTCCAAGAAGATAGTGGAGAACTGCTGCCAGTTAAGGGGTGCTGAACCAACAAGCCTACGCCTCTCAAAGGACTCCCACCAAGTGAAGGCGGCACCAGAGAACTAAAAAGTAGAAAATGAGACCCCACTGGTCTCCAAAATCCCAGTAGTACGCAGCATCTTCTGGCACTTATCTAGAAAAATCTGGGCATCCTCGCCCTCAACACCACTGAATGTCGGAGGCTGTAGTCTACTAAACCTCTCCAGCCTATGCTGGTCATCATCTGGCATAACTGGGACCGCGAAGTCCTGAACTAGAGCAACCGGTTGCGCTGGAACCGACCCCGGTGTCTGCGGGCCCTGAGTAGCCTGCTCAGGTGTCCCGACAACTGGAGTCTGACTGCCTCCCCCGGCCTGAGAAGTAGCGGCAAGGGTGGTACACACGGTCAAGATCTAGGCCAAGGTCTCCTGAAGACCTGGAATAACAGTAGGCACTGCCGGTGCCTGAGCCTGTCCCACTAGAGTATCTGTGGTGGGAACCTAATCCTGAATAGTAGGGGGATCAACTGATACTTCCCTGGCTTCCGCACGGGCTAGCCCCTACCTCTACCACGGCCTCGACTGCAGACTCGACCCCTCACTAGTGTAGCTGGTGGCTGATCGCCTTGATCGGTGGCGCGAGTCCTCACCATATGTGAGAGAATGAAACAACAGAAGTTTAGATTTCCAGAATCAATCAAATGGTACGACAGAATTCAAGAAAATTGAAATTGTTCCTAAGGGTTCTGTAGCCTCTCAAAGATAAGTACAGACGTCTCTGTACCGATCCACAAGACTCTACTAAACCTCCTCATGACCGTTGAGTCCTATGTAACCTAGGCTCTGATACCAATTTGTCACGACCCCAAATCCTAAGCCAGCCGTGATGGTGCCTATCGTGGAACTAGGCTAGCAAATCATTTCAGACCACAATTGACCACTCAAATCCCCAAAAGACCATAAATGACCACTCAAATCCTCAAAAGAAAGTCCCAAATTCCATGCAGCTTCTTCCCCAAAATTTGGGTTTAGTTTCAACAATTATCCGGCTTAATCACTTAGAAAAATGATATAGGATGAGTTATGAAGTTGGAAACCTTACCTCCAAGAGAGACCCTTTGATTTCTTCTTCAAACGCTCTCAATTAGCTCTCAACCCGCTTTACAATGGAGGAAATGATTAGAAATTTCGCAACAATGGGATTTAAATTATTCTGCCCAGCACTAAGAATCCCTTCAGTGCAATCGCGACACTAGCCACGCGATCACGATACACTGACCAGCCAACTCAATGTGTTCGCGTAAAAACACACGTGTTCGCATAGCTCAAACACTCACCCCTCACGCGCCTCAGAACACTCTATGTGATCGCGAACTTTACCCACGCGATCGCACTGCACACAGAACCCACTCTACGCGATCGCGGCCTCCACTCCATCCACACGATCGCATTGCATTAAAACACATTATGCCCCCAACAATCCTATGTGATCTCATTCTTACCCACGCGATCGCATAGAAGGACACCAAAACAGAACACCAGCAGAATTTGCAACTTCCAACATCCAAACTTGATCCGTTAACCTGTCAAAACACACCCGAGGCCCTCGGGACCACAACCAATCCTACCAACACACCCCATAACATCATTCAAACTTAGTCGAGCCTTCAAAACACCAAAAACAACACGAAAACATCAAAGTCACGTAAAATTCAAGCCTATGAACTTTGAAACTTCTAAAATTCGCCAATGATGCCGAAACCAACCAAAACACATCCGATTTACCTGAAAATTTGGACACATATCCAAAATGACATTACGAACCAGTTCCAACTTCCTAAATTCCATTCCGACCCCAATAGCCTATTTTCCACTGCCGACCGGAAATCGCCAAAAACTAACTTTCACCAATTCAAGCCTAATTCTACACCGGACATCAAAACTTCATTCTGAACACACTCCTAACTCCCAAATCACCTACAAAGCTATCTGAGCCATAAAATCTGCATTCTGAGGTCGTTTACCAATAATTCAACTCTCAGTTGACATTTTCAACTATTAGGCTACTTTAAGAGGCCAAGTGCCTCTGTTCTCACTACGACCACTCTGAACCCAAACCATTCGACCCAACACAACATAAACAGTCTAAGAAATATATAATAAAGCAGAAATGGAGAAAACGAGGCTAATCTCATGAAACGACCGGCCGGGTCGTTACAAAATTTTGGAAACTTTGGGAGTTAGTCAAAAGTTTGTAGTTGTTTGTGTGTGTTATAGCAGCTGAGTCACATTGGTTTATAATGTCGGATTTTGGCTCTCATTCGAGGAAGAATGATCCTAAGAGGGGGAGGATGTAAGGCCCCGTAAAATTTTACTTAAAAACCCAGGGTTTCATAGTGTCAAGGTAGATTTATGTGTTGTTGATTGTAGAAATTCTTCGCGGCGAGCTTGCTCGTCGTGGTACGGACTTTTGGGGTTGATCAATGTGTTGAGGAGCGGAAGGTAAAAATTTGCAGAACATGGCAGTTCTGCGGTCCACTATGCGAGCGCAGAACCATTTTGCGGGCCGCAGATCCGTGGGATGACGCAGAAACTTGAGCTAATTGTAGGACCATTATGCGGTCCATTATGTGGCCGCATAATCATTTCGAGGGACACACAATCCATCGCAAATCCAACATAAGAATTTTCGGAGGGAAGTTCTGCAGTGCATTATGCGACCGTAGAATTATTCTGCTGACCGCTGACCGGTCACAGAGTGAAGCAAAAATGCCCAGTTCTGGGGGCCATTATGCGGTCCATTTTGCGGACCATAGAGGTTTTATATGCAACCACAGATCTACATCGGGGCTTTATTTTATTTTTTTTTACCCGATCCTATTTCGATATATTGAAGTAAAGTTCCACTTTTGAAGCCAACATCTGATATTTCTAGAGAGAGGGAGTGCCATAGAGTGAGAGGGGAAGTTCCTAAGCTTATTGATCATCAACTCTTGCTCAAAGTTGAAGAATTCCCAAGAAAAGAACTCACTAGGTCTTCATCCTAGAGATAAGATTCTACTCCCTAGCCCTCAATTTCATGATTTTACTGAAAAATAGGTAATGAGAAAAGCAATTCTTGGGTGTGGAAGTTGTCCACTATGCATGTATGTACTATCAAGGGGTGGGGGAAGAATGTTGAGCTAAATTGGATAGACTTTGGGTAGTTGAATGAAGGGATCCTCGATAGGAGGACCTTGAACTCATAATACCCACCTAGTATTTGATAAAATGCTCAAATGAGCTGGAACCATGAACTCCTTCCTAATTTGTGTTCAATTTTTCTATATCTCTAAATATATCGAACTTAGAAGGATATATCTAACAACCACTTGTTTCACTTTAACTATGATTGTGTATGTATTTTGAGACTATAAAATTAAGTGACTAATGATAATGGAATTGACATTGTTCATCGAATTCACTCAATGTTTAATTAATGATATAAATGTATCTTATATTTATTCATGGGAGAGTTGGTAGAAGGTATTGTAAAGTCTTGCTTGACCGGGGTTCTCGGTTGAGCGTCGGTCGCTCTCCCTAAGGTCGGGGTGTGACAAATATCTGTATTTCTACTCAAGGCACCTGCTACCACATTAGCCTTCCCAAAATGATAGAGAATAATGATATCATAATCTTTCAACAGCTCTAACCACCTCCGCTACCTCAAATTCAAATCTTCCTATTTAAATAGATGATGAAGACTCTGATGATCTATATACACATCAGAAGACACGACATCGGATAGTTCCTCTCTTGTGGCTTCAACTGGCACGATGCATAGGCAATCACCCTACTTTATAGGTGTTTAGTGGAACCACTTTTGGGGTTTAATAGTCTGCGTGACTTGGTTGATTTAGAGGGGTTCAGTTCTAATGGCTTGGTTATGTGCATATAGATTCCCAGGAGTTTGTGATGATTTTGACCACGACTTGTAGTTGGTGTCTTCTACAAGCATGGGAATTTGTTGCGTGCTGTGATATCCCCTGAATTGAGCTGAGAGGAAAGTTTTTGGTCAATGGAGGGTGTATCCTCTTTGTGATTCAGAGTTGATAATAATATCCTTCTGTTTTTGTATCATAGCATGATAGATGAAATGAGTTGTGTGGAATTGGGATTTAATGGGCAAGGTGGTGATAAATGGAGATTTTACCACTTATTCTAGCGCCTTTTCTATAGTTTTGTATCCTTTAATTATAATGTGAGGTTATTTATGGTGTGCATCACTATTATTTCAGGTACAATGAGCGCTAAGTGAATTGAAATCAAATAAAGTGTAATTGAGCAAAAAGAGATAAAGAAGTGAAAACAAAGTGATCTCGCATTTACAGGGTAATCATTGCTTTTGCGAACTCGCATCTGCGAGGAGGAGCCCGTATCTGCGAAAAGGTAGATGTTCCACTGAGATCGCATTTGTGACAACCCTATGCATTTGTAGAGGCATTTCTGTGCTAGAACGTGCGCATTTGTGGTCACTTTTCCACATTGTAAAGTCCAAATCTACGGAGTAACAATGTCCACAAGACTCGCACAGGCGAGCAGGTTTTTGTATTTGTGGAACCACACCTGCAATGATTCTTCTGCAGGTGCGACCAACTGATTTCAGTGCTGGACAAACTTGACATTTCATTTTTTTTTTATCCCAAACCCAAAAATACTCGGCCTAGCCTCTTAGAAACACATCTTTGGTCAAAAATACAAGCTTTGGAGCTAAGGTTCTTGCACCACACTTGGGGGTTGAAGATTTGAAGACTTTGAATAAATGTCTTACTCTTTTTATCATTTCTTCAATTCCTTGTTATCTATTGAATATCTAAGTGTGTAGCATTTTATTTCACTACTTGAACCTTGTTTATGGAAATATTCATTGTTAAAGTTTGGATTAAAACTCTTGTTATGCTTATGTATTGAATGATTTTTATTAATTATGAAGTGAGTTAATTTTTTCTTTAATATTTTTTTTAATGTTTCCAAAAGGATTATCTAACTCTAGGATTTGCTTGTTAACTTCGAATTAATCTTGGTAAAGGCAAAATCAGGGTTGGGAAAGATCAGTTAACAAGAACTTGAGACATTGACCCTCATTTTATAGATTCTACCTAGGGATAGGATTGAACTACTTGTAGCCACATTCGGGTATACTTAATTCTCGTAATTTTCTTAGCGATAATTCATTTAGAAAGTCTTGTTAGTTTTTGAAAGAAGCTAATATATATTTATTAACATAAACTCGCTCATATTTGTAAATCATGAAATACATTGAATTGTTACTTGAGTAATTTCCCTTGTATCCATGCATGTAGCCATTGATCATTTTACTTGATTTCTATGTTAGTTTACATTTTCACATTAGTTATAATCTGTAAAACTTTATTAGTGTTTGACTTAGCATAAAAAGTGATAATTCTCTTACTTGCTTAATCGCCTATATATTGTTCCCTCTGGGATTCGACCCCGACTCATAGTTGGGTAAATTATATTGCATGTGTTCGTGTACACTTACTCTTTGAGGAGTAGATTTGGACATTATCAATTTTGGCACCGTTGTCAGGGAACAATTTGGTGCATTTATGTTATTTGGGAAGTAAGTGTACATGCTTTGGTCCAAACCTGTGAATATTTGTGTAGTTATTTTTCTTTTCTTTATTTATTTTCTTAATTGTTTTCTTGTTTATTTTATTAGTTTTTGTGAATGACATCAAATAATGAAAATTGGTCGGATGGTAGTGTTTCACACTTTGATGACCCTTGGTCTTATTATGGAGGATCACACTCATGGAAAAATTATTTAAATTCTACGGGGCGGATTGTGCACACAATTTCAAACCTATGAGTGGGGTATATCTAATACGTATGGTAGTTAAACTGGCATTGGGATAATTGTGCTTATTTGTCCTTATTTTTCCTGAACCTCCGCTATGAGATTCTGCTTTTTGTGATGACAATAATAGAGATATAGATGTAAAGACCCGTAAATTTTCTTGAATAAAAACAATGCCCGGGTAGGTCTCGTGTTGTTAAAATTGTAGAAATTCTTAAAACGAACCCTTTTTGAGTAAAAAGTACCCCGGGACTTAAAAGATATAATTTTCCAGATTTGCGCAGGTCTGCAGTCCACTATGCGATCGCAGATCAGGTATGCGGACCACATAGTGGTCGCATACTCGGACAGTTTGCTGTCCATTTTGAGGACAGCTATGCGGCCTAGAATGCGATCGCATTTCACGAATGCGGGCCGCATAGTTGTCGCATTTTTTCACCTTGATTTTTTTGGAGGGACTGATGCGACGTACTATGCGATCGCATAACAGGTATGCGGACCGCATAGTGGTCGCATAAAAAAGATTCAATGAAATCTGATTAGAAAGTGATGGTATCGGGCCCATATTTTGGTTCCGGCATCCGGTACAGGTCTTATATATGGTTTAAGTCCTTTATGTAAAGTTTGGTTGAAAACGGATTTCGTTTGACGTGTTTCGGACTTAGATTGGAAAATTTGATGTTTTATGAAATTTGATAGAATTCATGGATTTTGAGGCCTAATTCGATGTATATGATGTTTTTATGGTGATTTGATCGCATTGATAAGTTCGTAGGATGTTGTGGGAGTTATCTGTGAAATTTTGTATCATTCCGAGTTGTATAGGTCAGTTCGGCACGTTGTTAGCGAAGTTTAGAAACCTTAAAAATTTCTAAGTTTTGTTCTTGAGGTTCGGGGGTGTGATTTAGAGTTTTAGCATTGTTTTGAGTGTTTCGAAGGCTCGAGCGAGTCCGTAATATGATTTGGGACTCGTTGGTATATTTGGACTAGGGCTCGGGTGGGCCCAGGTGCCTTCCGGTCACCTAACGAGGCTAAAAACCAGCAAACAAGGCTGCTGGTGCACCTGCTCTGGTGTGACCGCAGGTGCGGTTGCCCAGCATCGTATGTGCGATCACCAGTGGCCTGGCCAGCCATCGGAGGTGCGGTCTCCACTTCGCAGGTGCGATCCCTGACCCCCTAGCCCAATTCCATAGGTGCGAGATTCTTCTCGCAAGTGCGAGATCGCAGGTGCGGTCCCCAGAGCCGCAGGTGCGAGATCACTGTTAAGGCAGTGAGTTTTAAATACGGGTTTTAAACCTATTTTTCTCCTTTTCCATCTTCTTCCTTAGGCGATTTCCTCCATGTTTAAGAGCTTTCAACCAGGTCTCATAAGGTAAGTGAATTCCACCTGCAAATTTGTTTCATGCATGCATCCTAGCCTAATTAACTACATAAAGTAGTGCAAAAATTCAAGAAATTGGGTAGTAACCTATAACTTGTGATCACTTTAGAATTTTCTGTGAATTGGCCATGAAATCAAGTAAAAATCGTATATTTATGATACTTAGGCTTTGGGTGAGTGTTCCCGTTCGAGAATTTCAAGAATCCGAGCGAGCGGGCCCGGGGTCAAATTTTGATATTTTTTGAAGAATGCTAGGAATGGATAATTAGGCCATGAAGTTGAATCATTGAATCCTTATTGATATACTTGAGTTGATTATGTCAAGATAATACCATTCCGGAGTCGAATTCTAAAGGAAAGGCGGTGTTAGAGGGTTGATTGCTATACTTTGGACCCGAGGTAAGTGTTTGGTCTAACCTTAGCTTGAGGGAATACGGGTTGAGTATAATTTTCTACTTGCTAATTGTCAAATACGATGTATAGTCATGGTAACGAGTATCTATACATTGGTGTCTAGCATGACCGTGAGTCCTTATATTGTGAATATTCTGTTTATGTGGTAATTTCCATGCTTAATTGATGATTTCTATATGTTGTGAAGAGTATGTGAAGGGAATTGTAATCTTTAAACTCTGTTGGATCATTGGCTCAGATTGTAATACGAATGATATATGAGGTAGTTGTATCGTTTGGAGCGTTGGCTCAGATTGTAATACGAATGATGAAGGTATGTTAGATAATTGTCTCCTTTGGAGCATTGGCTCAGATTGTAATACGAATGATGAAGGCATATGAGATAATTGTATCCTTTGGAGCATTGTCTCAAGTAATATAGTAAATTATGAAATGAAGTGAAAGAAAGAGAAAGAGCTACTAAAATATACCCTTGCCGGGTCATTGTTGCTTTGATGCTGTCTCCCTTATTGGGATGTTGAGATTAATGTTATTGTTCCCTTGCCGGGATTTAATTGTTTAATTGATGTTCCCTCGCCGGGATTTAATTATTTAATTGATGTTCCCTTACTGGGATTTAATTATTTAATTGATGTTCCCTTGCCAGGATTTCTATTTTTACTATGTTTATTTCCTTGCCCTTGTTTGTGATTGTTGTTTGGGTGAGGAAGAGTGTTAAAGCACGAAGGGTGATGTCGTGCCATGTTTATATTGTTATTATTGACAAGGGGACATTCTGTGCCATTTTTATATTGTTATTATGCACGAGGGGACATTCTATGCCATGTTTATATTGTTATTATGCACGAGGGGACATTCCGTGCCATGTTTTCTATTGATTATGCACGAGGGGACATTCCGTACTGTGTTTATGTTGATTATGCATGAGGGGACATTCCGTGTCGTATTTTACATTGTTATTATGCACGATGGGACATGTCGTGCCGAATCCTTTACTGTTTAATCTGTGTTGTCATTTCCCGTTATTATTTTCAGATATTTCAGATTGTTGCTTTGTTTATGTCATTTCAGTATTTGCTATCTCTTACCCCCATCATGTTTTCCCTGTAATTGTACTCTTGTTTAGTTTCTGCTATATTATTGAACTGCACAGGTACCCTTTGTTGTCGTGTCTTAGCCTCGTCACTACTTCTCCTAGGTTAGGTTCGGCACTTACTCAGTACATGGGGTCGGTTGTACTGATGCTACACCTACACTTCTTTATGTTGTGCAGATTATGCAGCCAGGCCCGGAGGACATCATTAGTGGGAGTGTCTTCCAGCTTATCATAGAGGCTTCAAGGTATACCCGCTGGCGTTCGTGGGCCTTGGCGTCTCTTCCATCCCTTTGTCTTCACTTCTGTCTTGTTTTTTTTTTCCTAGTTTCAGAGACAGCTATGTATTCTCTTTTCAGACTTGTATTTAACACTCTTATAGACAGTTCGTGAGTTTGTGACACCAGGTTTTGGGAAAATTTACGCGTTGTATTATGTTGTCCTTATTTAGCTTGAAACCATATTTATTTCCGCTGTTAAATTGTGAACCGTTTAGTTTATCCTAGTAAATTTATATTGATATGCTAGTTGATGTATACATGTTGGCTTGTCTAGCGGGTTCAATGTTAGACACCATCACGGCCCGATAGTGGGATTTCGGGGCGTGACATTGGGCCAGAGTCATTTTGACTCATTAGCATTAGGCCCAAATCATCCTTGATTAATTTCATTGTTCATGAAATATGAACGGGGTCACAGTCACTTGGACTCATTGTAAGCAGGCCTGAATCCTCTTTTGATTAATTCCATTCAGCTGTTAATAAAAATATGCATTTGGGCCAGAGTCACTTGGTCTCAGTCGTTACCAGACCTAGACCTATTGGATCAAATTCATTTAGCCGCTCTATAATATACATTGGTCCAGAATCCCTTAGACTAAGTCAAGTTTAAATTCTTTTCAAATTGAATTCATTAGCTAGACCTAATAACAGATAATATATGTCTTGGGCTAGAGTTAATTTGGACTCAACCTTTGTCAGGCCCCAAACTCTTAAATCTGGGCATGTTTGGCAGTTAATACATAGGTTGCTCCCATTTGATTCAAATAAATGTATCACATAATGTTGAACCTCCACACCTAGTTACACGATATATGGTATTTAGCTTAGAGACATAAGCATAACTTTAGGTACTCATAATCGAACTAATTATTATAATTATGTACACACACCCGTGACATGGTTGTGATGCCAAAAATAAACCAAGGTACACATTCGCGTGACTATGGTTAAACATTCTTAGTAAATAAAACGTCTTACTCAAACACTTGTAGAAATGCTTTCAGGTGCAGTTTTAAAACTAATGTCATAATTACGTACATGTTCGCATGACGTGACTTTGATTCTTTCAAATGAATCCAAGCTATGCGTTCGCGCAACTTTGACTAAATTTTTCTTAAATAAAATAAATGTCGTGAATTGTGTACATGTATGCGCGACATGATTCTTGACACCTCAAACTAAACGGGTATACATACGCATAACTCATCTTAAGATAATCCCTAAATAATCAAGTAATTAAAAGCGGTATAAGGTAAAATAAACATAGGTCCTAAAATGAGTAATAAGACAAAATAAGACAAGTATAAATAATTGAGTGATTGCGCTAAAACCACGGAACTCGGGAGTTCCTAACACCTTCTCCAGGGTTAAAAGAATTCGTTACCCGGTCATCTGGTTGCTCAGTTTTTTAACAGAGTCAAAATTTCCTCGATTTGGGATAAATGGTGACTCGGAGCACCGTAAATAAATAATTTCGAGTGGCAGCTCTTAAATAAAAATAATAATGATAATAATCCCATTTTGATAATGTCACTTAAATTGGAAAAACTCTCTATCCCCTTCGGGGAAAAAAAGGTGTCACAGCTCTGACGACTCTGCTGGGAAATGAACCCAGAATCTCTGGTTCAAGGTTCAAGAATTCGAGCTTTTTAATGTGAGTTTTACTTAGCTGTATTAATGGTGATATTACTGTATTTTGTGGGCCTAATGTGTTAAATGCTACTCATTTACCGCTTTGATATTATTTGAACTATATTAAAATGTCTTCTTACGCCTTCCTTCTGAATCTTTTAAAAAATGGTGCACACGTTCGCGTGGCTCGCTTTTCTGTTAAAAGTCGTACCAAATAGAACGAGGATGGATCAGCCACTAGGCCGGATAGACTTTTGTAACGACCCGGCCGGTCGTTTTGAGAATTTAAGCTTCATTCGATGGCATAAGGTCTTGAATAGCTTCGCATTGTGTACATTGACCTACATGCATGGTTGCATTATGTTACTGGATGATTCAGAGTCGAATTGGAAGAAGGACTGGTGTTTTGGAAGCTTAAACAGTGAAGTTTTGACCGAAATTTTGACTTTTATGTAAATAGCTCCGGAACGAGTTATGGATGATGTCAGCATCTTCGTATCGTGATTTTGGGCTGAGGAACGCGTCCGAAACATATTTTCGAGGTCTGTGGTAGATTTAGGAATGAATTGGCGAAAGTTAGAGTTTCGGCGATTTCGGCCGATAGGTGAAATTTTGATATCGGGCTCGGAATGGGATTCCGAAAGTTGATGTAGGTTTGTAGTGTCATTTGTGACATGTGTGTCAAATTTGAGGTTATTCAGACTAGTTTTGACGTGTTTCTGCATCAGTTGTGGATTTTGGAAATTTCATAAGTTCTTAGGCTTTAATCCATGCATAATTGGCGATTTTGATGTTATGTGATGTGTTTTGAAGGCTCGACCAAGTTTGGATAAGGTATTAGCACGGGTTGGTAAGTTTGGTTGAGGTCCCGGGGGCGTCAGGGATGTTTCGGATGCTCAACGGGATGGTTTTTGGATTTAGAAAACCAGCTGAAGCATTGTTGGTTCTGGTGTTTCGCACCTGCGGATGGGGAGCCGCAGGTGCAGACACGCAGGTGCATAGGAGGGCATTGAATGTGCGGTTTTGGTCATGGGCATCCAGGCTCGCAGGTGCGGACAGGGCTCCGCAGGTGCGGAGCCGCATATGCGGCCCAGTGATCGCAGGTGCGACCCCAGTTCATTTAGTGAGTTTTCGCACCTACGATGTATTTTCTGCAGGTGCGGTCCAATTGGTCACAGGTGCAGTCATCGCTGGGCAAAGAGTATCGCAGGTGCGGTCCAATTGGTCACAGGTGCAGTCATCGCTGGGAAGAGAGTTATATTCGAGGGTTTGTTCATTTTCACTCCAATTTTGATTTTCATCTCCGGGATGGCGATTCTTTGACGGATTTTAAGAGGAATCTTGTGGGTAACGATTTCTTACTCAAATTTGGTTTTATTGCATTAATCTATTGTGGTTTTCCTCATTTAATCAAGGAGTTTGAGAGTAAAAGTTTGGAAATGGGAGAAAAAGTTCCCCAATTGAAAATCCGAGATTTGAGTGATATTTTGACGTTAGATTTTGATGATTCTTGTTTGAGTGTTCTCATAAATGAGCGGGTGTTCATAATTTGTAAATTTTACCCGATTTCGAGATGTGGGCCCTGGGGACTTTTTGGGCAATTTTCCTAATTTTGCGTCTTAGCTTCGAATTTATTAGTTAAACTAGTTGCTTGTAGTATTATTTACACGATGTTATTGATTTGATTAGATTTGGGCCATTTGGAGTCAGATACGCATGGCAAGAACGTGATTTTAAGTTTGATTTGAGCGGTTGAGGTAAGTATCTTGCCTAACCTTGTGGGGGGGGAATTACCCCTTAGGATTTGAGTCTTCGATGTTGATTGTAGTCCGTGTACGCGAGGTAACGAGTGTGTACTCAGACTTATTTGTAGAAGGTTGACCTTTTAGGGTTCTTAGGTCCTTATATTTACATTGTATAAAGTTGATGTTGATACGCTTGAGTCCTTATCTGCTAGTTTAACCTATGCATTCTTGATTAGAACTAATTGCTTTAGGATCCACCCTTACCGCCTACTTGAATCTGGTCTGACTTAACCAAAGGATTTTACCTCTCTATCATCATGCTATATATTCATAAGCTACCTATAATTAATTAAATGTTTTAATATCCCTCATAATTTGTTCAGCCTCATAAGGGGTATAGATAACTTATATCTTAGTCGACTTGTCCTTACTTGGAATTATTTGACTTGTGTTATCTTCTTATTGTTGACTTGAATTTGTGGATTTGTTTCTTGTCTTTCCTTTCCCTTTTCAAGTTTTTCCCTTTTGCACTTAGTATTTTGTGCCGTGATTATTCCTTGTGAACGATGTCCTACTGTTTCTTTGTGAATGGAAGTTCTTGTATTGATTTATTCACCGTATCTTGTGTAATTGTCCTGGTTGATTTGTATTTGATGTGGTGATGTACGATTTTTCTTCCATGCTATAATTGTTGTCTTTGGTTGTTGCACTACATATTTAAATTGGGACTACGGACGTATTCCGGGAGCTTTCCCCCTGTACTGCATATTTAAATTGGGACTACGGATGTATTCCAGGAGCTTTCCCCCTGTACTACATATTTACATTTGGACTACGGGCATATTTCGGGAGCTTTCCCCCGTTTATTTCATATTTACTTTGGGACTACAGACGTATTTCGGGAGATCCCCCAGCACTGCATATTTATCTTGGGACTACGGACGTATTCCGGGAGATTCCCATGCACTCCATGACAATCTCTGAACTACGGGACATAATTCCGGTTGTTTTTTTTATATTGAAGAAAACTATGTCTGAAAGAAAATTATTGAAAAAGTAAAGTTTAAAGGCATTTACCTTGAAGGAAACTATGGTTGGAAGGTTATTATTTTTCCAAATGTATGTTTGCAAAGCATTTATTTGAAGGAAATTATGTTTGAAACACATTTGCTAGAAAGGTACATTTGAAAAGCTTTTATGGAAAGGAATTAAGTTTGAGAATTCCGTTTTGTAAAGTATATTTATGTATCTTTGGAGAAAGTATATTTCAAAAGAAATTTTCCCACTAAATTGATTATATTTTCAAAAGCTTTCAATATAAACTTGTGGTTGAAAAGTTTCACTCAAGGATTTGACAAAATTATTGGGTTTTATTGGCTAAGGCCTGATGTGGAGAAACTAATGCAGTGCTGAGTTACTAGTCTTCTTAGTGTGTTGTGGTTTCCGGTTCTGGCTTGTACTTCCGACTATCCTTCATGTGTATTATTATGTTGTTCCGTTGTTCTTTGTTGTATTTCTTCCGCATTTTAGGTGTTCTGTTATTTACTATATTGTGCAGTCATTAGATAAATGTCATATTCTGTCCTTTCTCTATTTATGTCTGTGTAACTTATTATACCAGTGGTGTATTGACTAGTCCTCGTCACTACTTCACCGAGGTTAGTCTTGATACTTACTGGGCACCACTGTGGTGTGCTCATACTACACTTCTGCACATTTTTGTGCAGATCCAGGTATTGATCGTTAGTAGTTGTGCGGACTCTTGCTGAGGCGACTCAAGCTAACCTGTTGTTGCGTTCGCAGGCTTCAGAGTCACCTTCCTATTCTGTATTTACATTGTTTTCACTCACTTGCAAACAATTGTATTTAGAAGTTATAGTAAACTCTTTATAGAGCTTATGACTTGTACTACCGGGTTTTATGAATATACTCATGTATAAATATTTTTTTTTCTTTCGTAAAATATTAGATTTTATTTAATATTTTTGCTATTCCATGAATGTTAGGCTTACCTAGTCCTTAAGACTAGGTGCCATCACGATA
>ML338224.1:0-125045 GCA_005239505.1 Nicotiana paniculata
GATGCCGAAACCAACCAAAACACATTCGATTGACCTAAAAATTTGCACACATATCCAAAATGAAGTTAAGAACCAATTCCAACTTCCGTAATTCCATTCCGACACTGATAGCTTATTTTCCACTGCCGGCCGGTAATCGCCAAAAACTAACTTTCGCCAATTCAAGCCTAATTCTACACCGGACATCAAAACTTCATTCCGAACACACTCCTAAGTCCCAAATCACCTAACGAAGCTATGCGAGCCATAAAATCTGCATTCCAATGTCGTTTACTCCCCGTTGACTTTTTCAACTATTAAGCTAATTTAAGAGACTAAGCGTCTCAGTTCTCACCACGACCACTCTGATCCCGAACCAACCGATCCAACACAACATAAATAGGCTAATCAACATATGATAAAGGGGAAATGGGTCTAATCTCACAGAACAACCGGTCGGGTCGTTACATGCCAACACTTGAATTTAATACAAACCACACATGCCTCTAAGTTGTAAGAATACATTTGAGGTGCCCATTAAATATGTAAATATCATACATATAATTTTAATGTCCTTGATGCAGAATATCCTAACTGTCATGACCCAAAATCCACTAGAGGCCGTGATGGCGCCTAACATCGCCGTCAGGTAAGCCAACAGTGAATGTTTTACTTAATTACTCATTTTAGTCTTTTTAAAATCATGATTTTCATCAATTTAACAGTAAGAAATAGAATTTACAGGGTTACTGATAATGTTTTCACAACTACAATAAAGGACAACCCATGCGCACCCCAAAATCTGGTGTCACAAGTGCATGAGCATCAACTAATAAATAAAATAAAATACAACATATGTTTGACACACAAATTAGACATGACAATACAAATAACTTTGATGGAGATTCTACAGGCTGTGGATCATAACATGAAATAAAGCTCACAATAAGTCCCTGCAATATCCTCCCCTCTACATATATGTATCTGCACAAAAATGTGCAGCAAGTGTAGCATGAGTACGTAAATAAATGCGTACCCAACAAGTATCTAGTCTAACCCTAGAGAATTAGTGACGAGGGTTCGACATCGACACTTACTAGTGGTCCATTAGGACAAATACAATAAGAAGTAAACAAATATGGGGCAGGGTAAAGAAACGAATTAAACAAGTGTAAATACATGATACGATCCTCCTCTCTACAATAGACTCAAGCACTCAACTGGAGCATATATATATATATATATATATATATATATATATATATATATATATATATATATATATATATATATATATATATATATATATATATATATATATATATATATATATATAATGTCGGATAATGAAAGTATATACTCTATAGCATGTATAGATACAGAGAAAAAGACTCAAATAGACTCATCAGAATAAGAATAAGAATTAATAAATGAGATAGGATTAGAAAGACTAGATTTAGAGGAAATACAAGAAAATACATTAGTAAAAGGATTGGCTAGTAATCAGTGTTTCATATGTAAATGGTATCCTACTATGGATAAAGAGCTAAATGTAAACTATGCTACCTAGAAGGATGTATCTTATGTATAGAAAAAGAATTTGAAAAAAAATAAGTAGGAAGAAAAATACCAAGGGAAAAATGATTCTACTCTCAATTTAAGAATAATGGCATTAGAAAGCAAAATAAGTGAATTAAAAAAAAGAATACAAAAATTAGAAAAGGGAAAACAAAAATTAGAAGATAGCAGAGAAAATATAACAGAATTCATACACGATGAAGAACTGGTATAGTCTTTTCCTCTGTATCTACACTTAATATAGAGTATATACTTTCATTATCCGACATCTATTAATTGTGAATTTCTTGTTTTATTATTAATTCTTTTTGGGCATGTATTGGCCAAGTGTTCTACACTTCCACATAATGGACCTCACCAGATAGGTTGTTTGTAACAACCCGACCGGTTGTTTTGAAAATTTAAGTCTCGTTCTGCTCCATAAAGCCTTGAGCATCTTCGTATTATGTGTTTTTACTTACATGCCTGGTCCAGTTCATTTACCGAATGATTCGGAGTCAAATCAGAAGAAGGATTCTAGTTTTGTAAGCTTAAGCGGTAAGAGTTGACCAAAATTTGAATTTTGGGTAAACGACTCTGGAATGAGTTTTGGGTGATTTCAACAGCTTCGTATGGTGATTTTGGACTTAAGAGTGCATCCGGATTTGGTTTCGAGGACCGTAGGGTAATTTGGAGCATTTAGGCAAAAGTTGTAAAAGTTGAAGTTTAGAAGGCTGGGAGGTTTGACCAAGAGTTGACTTTAGCGATATTGAGGTAGGAATGCCATTCCGAGAGTTGGAACAGCTATGTTTAGTCATTTGGGACTTTCCTGCAAAATTTGACATCATTCCGGGTTGATTTGATAGGTTTCGGCGCGAGTTTTAGAAGTTGGAAGGTTTGAAAGTTCCTAATTTTGATCATGGTTTGATTCGTAATTTCGACGTTGTTTGATGCAATTTGAGGACTCAACTAAGTTCGTATCGTGTTTTAGGATGTGTTGGAAGATTTGGTTGAGGTCCCGAAGGGCTCGGGTGAGTTTTGGAGGAGCTTCGGATCAAGTGGAACATTTTGGTTATAGCAGGTGCTGGGCAGGTTCTTGTGTATCCGTATCTGCGAAGGGTCTGATCGCAGATGCGGAGTCACTTCTGCGAGGTTCTTGGTTGCTTCTGCAACATTGGTGCTAATTCTGATGTGTCGCTTCTACGGAGGCATCCACGCAGGTGTGAGGGCCGTTTTTGTGGTCCAGCGGTCGCATCTGCGAAGCATCTCGCTTATGCGCTCCTAGTTCCGCTTCTGCGGTGTCGCGGGTGAGGCTATATTTCCCACAGGTGCGGAGCCCGTCTTTGTAAGTTGTGTTCGCATATGCGAACTTTTTCTCGCAAATGCGTGTGTGCAGGTGCGCTTCCTTGTCCACAAATGCGGAAGTCCTGGGCAGAATCGTCTAAGTTGAGGGTTTGGCCATTTTCTTCATATTTTGAGTTTTAGACCTCGGATTTGGGAGATGTTTCATGGGGTTTTCAAGCCAATCATTGGCGTAGGTGTTCTTCACCTAGTTCATTTGTTATATTCCACGTTTCAATCTTTATTTTTATCATTAAATTAGTTTTTTTGAGTGAGGAAAATAGGGATTTTTGAAGAAAACTTTCAGAATGAAAAATCATGATTTGAGGGACGAATAGATATTGGAATTTGAAAATTTTAGTATGATTAAACTCGTATCGGAATGGGTGTTCGGATTTTGTGAAATCTGTCGGGTTCCGAGGTGCGAGCCCGGGGGTCGACTTTTGGGTTGATTTTTGGATTTTTATAAAGATTGAGGCTTTATGATCCGGAATAGTTCCTTGTGAGTTTTATTTGTTCTTTGAAATTAATTTGTCCAGATTTGAGCCGTCTGGAGGTCTTTTCACCTGAAAAGTTCATTTTAGAGCATCGGTCCATCTGCTTTGGGGTAAGTATCTTGCCCAACTTCATGTGGGGGAACTACCCCTTAGGATTTGAGTATTCTATGCTAATTGTAGTCCGTGTACGCGAGGTGAAGGGTATGTGCTTGGGTTTATTTGTGGAAATTTGGCCTTTTAGGCTTCTTAGGTCCTTATATTCATTGAGTATGAAGTTGTTTTGTTATGATTAAGTTTCTTAATTACTAGTTTCACCCCTACCTGAATTAATTGGAATTATTTGCTTCGTGATCCACTTTCATTTCTTATTTGACTCTTATATGACTTAACTATAGATTTTTACCACTTCTATTGCCATGCTATCTTTTCATAACTACTTATCTTTATTTGAAATTGTTATTATCTCTTCTGTAATTGCTTAGCCTTGATTGAGGTTATGATTATCTTTCCGCTGCTTATACTTCATTGAATTTGTTGTATCTCTTTCATAATTGCCAAACTTAAAAGAAGTTTATATATCCTATATCTTAGTTGACATGTCCGTATTTAGAATTATTTGACTCGTGTTAGCTCCATTGTTCTTGTATTGTACATTGTGGGATCGTTGCTACATATTATTTTCTCCTTTGTTGAGTTGTTCTTATTACGCCTAGTATTCTTTATTGTGGTTATTCCTTGTGAACTAGTTTTACCGTTTCTTTGGGATCGTATGTTCTTGAGTTGATTTACTTGTCGCGTTGTTGTATTTATGTCATTGTTGTTGTTGTTGTACATGTTGTTTTGATGCACAAGGTTTCTGCCGTTTGGATGGTATTGTGATGCACGAGGTTTCTACCGTGCGGTTGTTGTTATTGTGATGCACGAGGTTTCTGTCGTGCGGGTGTTATTAGGTTGCACGAGGTTTCTGTCATGCTATTGTTACTTTTGATATTTGCACATACGGCGTGAAAAGGCGGGATATAAATATATATGTGGGTTGCGCATGTGGCAAGACAAGGTGGAAAAATTATTATGCACGTGTGGCGAAGCAAGGTGGGCACTTACTTTATTATTCCACACGTGGCGAGACAAGGTGGGTTGTGCCAGGGATTGATTTGTGATGACTTGTGATAGCAAGGGGGCATTCTTGTTGTTTATTTTTGTGTAGTGGTGCACTTACCTGTGTGAGTTCTATCTTGTGGAAAATTGTGGGAAAATAGTCTACGTGTTATCCACTTCTTTTTCTATACTTACTCGCTGGCATAAACTTTGTTAGAACACTTGCACAAGAATACACGTAGTTAAGCACTCATATCGGTTAAGTGGATTCTTGATATTGTTGAGTATAGATACACGCCCTTGTTTACTTGCCTTCTATGTGAGCATGGCTCTGTTTGACACTTGAGTCGTCAGTGCGGTTATAAATTGTAATGAGAACACAGGATGCCAAGTGTTAGGGTTTAGGAATTGGGACTCGTGAGTTGTGAATATTCTGAGGTTCGGTACCTCGTGAAGTTTATTGGCTAAAACCTGGTGTGGAATAGGTCGTTTTGGTTGAGTTGTTACCTGCCTTTCCTTATTCTGTGATCACCAGATTTAAACTGTTTTCCGTTCATTCTACTGTTTCATTATTATGGTGTTGCGCTGATTGTTGTTGTTTTCCTTACTGAAATTTCCATAGTATTTTGTCATTATGCTTAGTCTTTATTTAGATATCATACTCTATTATCTACACTTATACTTGTTCAGGTTGTTAGGTCTAGTAGGTGTCTTGACCGTTTTTCGTCACTACTCCACTGAGGTTAGTCTTGATACTTGTTGGGTACTACGGTGGTGTATTCATACTACACTTCTGCAATTTTTTCTGCATATCCAAGTATTGCGGAGTCAGTCGATCGTTAGCTAGTTGTTCAGATCTTGCGGTGGAGACTCAAGGTATACATGTTGTTGCGTTCGCAGGCTTTGGGAGACCTTAACACAGTTTCTGAGCATGTTTGATACATTGTCTCAAGCATGGTTGATTCCGGTTGCACCAACGATTTCACAGATCGGGAGAGGAGCATAGACTCTCGCCGGCCACACTCCAGAGTAGCGAGTTCATGTTGGTCTAGTTTCAGGTGTAATAACGACACAACATGTTGTTCCAGTTCAGCCCGTTGTTAGGGCAGCAGCATCTGAGGAAGAACAACTTATACTTAAGAATTACAAGAAGTACCACCTTCCTACTTTCAGTGGATTGGCAACAGATGATGCCCAAGGTTTTCTAGAAGAGTGTCATCGCATTCTCTGTACCATGGGTATTGTGGAGATGAGTGGGGTTGCTTTTACTATGTTCCAGGTCATCGCAGCTGCTCAAACTCTGCACGCCATGCATCCCGAAGGGACTGAGGGAAAAACTCTCTCAGGAACTTCTCTGAAAACTGAACCCATGTAAGTGAAGCTGCCTTGGCCAGGCTACCCTTCGGGATTAAGTGATCTGGCAAGACATGCACCTGCTTTGGTCGCTACAGTTAGAGAACTTGTCCGTAGATTCATTGAGGGGCTCAAACATGATATTCGATTCAGCATGGCTCGAGAATTTGAGTTGGATGTTTCATTTCATCATATGGTAGGGATCGCTCACCGAGTTGAGGGCATATAGGATTAGGAGAGAGAGGACAGGCGGGGCCAGGAGAGAGAGGACTGGCGAGGTCAGGAAAGAGATTACAAGGAGGCGAGAAGGTCTAACAGACTTGAGAGATCTGCTGGTCCTTATTTTGGAGGCGAGTACGGCACGGTAGAAGTTTTGTGGGTCAGCCAATTCAGTTTGCACTTCCGGCTTCGCACAGTGTATCAGGTACTCATGGGTCTCAGATTACCCGTACGGCATAGTTTCCAGAACCACGTCAATAAATAGGTTGCTTTGAGTGTGGAGATACCATCCACATAGTGAGATATTGTCCCAGACTCTGGACAGATGTGTCACAACAGGGTATCCAGGAGAGTAGAGGACGCCCAAGAGGGGGAGGCCTGACACATTGATGTGTTTCATATAGTGGAATAGAGGCCGCTATGCCAAATGATGTCATACAGGTATGCTGTTGATTTGTTACAGAGAGGCACTATTCGTATTTTGTTTCGATTCTGCTTATCGAGGCGATTTACATAGGTGACTTCACGATTTAGTATTTTTTGTATGTGTTTGCCCGTGGTGGGAGATTGTATGAGTGGTATCCTGTGTCTCTCATTTGTTTTTATTCATTAGAGTTACGAGGCTAGAAATGAATTCATGTTATTATGATAGGTTTGATGTGATTCCTGAGTAATTTGGTTATGAGTTGTAATTTAGATGCTCTACCAGGGTGAGAGTTCAATAAGTGGTGCTTTTATTGGTAGAATTGAGTTAGTTAAAGGTTTCAATTGGTATGATGTGGATTCGACTTGTGATTCAGAGTTGAAGGTGAGACCCTCGCGATTTGTTCATATACTTTAGTTTTTCCTTTTTAAATTGATTCGTAGTATGGTACTGATAGAGAGTTGTGCCTATTGGGCTTGTTTGATATTTCTCTTATGTGTTTCTCCTAACGTATTCAGTCATTTTCATTCTGTGCTTCCTGAATTTTAGCTCGTGAGATATGTGCCGGGTGGCGTTAGTTCTGACTTGTTGATCCGGGTGTATAGTTATGAGGTCTTCGTGGTGCTTGCATAATTATCAGTGTTGTGGAGGTTTGAAAAAGGATTCTAACGGATATGAGGCTAATTGTCGGTGTTGGATTTGATTATGGGTAGTTATTGTGACCAGGAATGTTAATATGGGCCTATGTGTGATGTGTCATGTTGTGTGGTTGTACCTTTTAGGTGTATTCATGAGTTATTGCAGCTGGTTGAGACTGATAGCGGGTATGGATTTAGAATCGGGTCTTTTGGAGATGAACGAAAGGTGAAAATTTTGACTCTAAGGCTTATTGGTGTACGTGGAAGTGATAAATTACAGTTGAGGTGGTGTTGTTAGGTTTATGTGGATTGGGGTGATGTGGGGTCACCCACGGGTGTATGTTGGAAGTGTGCATTCAATGATTTGATGTCTTCAAGGAGATTCTTTGCACGTTCGACGACGAACGATTGTTTAAGAGGGGGAGGATGTAACGACTCGGCCAGTCATTTTGAGAATTTAAGTCCCGCTCGGTTGCATAAGTCCTTGAGCAGCTTCGTATTATGTGTATATACTTGCGTGCGTGATCTCGTTCAATTACCGTATAATTCGGAGTCAACTTGAATGAAGGACTCTAGTTTTTGAAGCTTAAGCTGTAAGAGTTGACCGGAATTTGATTTTGGTGTAAACGGCTTCGGAATGGGTTTTGGATAATTTCTACAGCTTTGTATGGTGATTTTTGACTTAGGCGTGCGTTCGAATTTGGATTTTGAGGTCTGTAGGGTAATTTGGAGCATTTCGGCGAAAGTTGGAAACGTTGAAGTTTGGAAGGTTAGGGGGTTTGACCAAGAGTTGACTTTGGGGATATCAGGGTCAAAATGCGATTCCGAGAGTTGGAATAGCCCCGTTAAGTAATTTAGGACTTTCCTGCAAAATCTGATGTCATTCCGGGTTTATTTGATAGGTTTCGGCGCGAGTTATATAAACTGGAAGGTTTGAAAGTTCCTCAATTCGATTCATGGTTCGATTCGTAATTTTAACGTTGTTTGATGAAATTTGAGTCCTCGACTAAGTTCGTATCGTTTTTAGGATGTGTTTGTAGATTTGGTTGAGGTCGCGAAGGGCTCGGGTGAGTTTCAGAGGAGCTTCGGATCAATTGGAACATTTTGGCTACAGCTAGTGTTAGGCAGGTTCTGGTGTATCTGCATCTGTGGAGGGTCTGACCACAGATGCGGAGTCGCTTCTGCGAGGTTCTTGGTCTCTTCTGCGACGTTGGTGCAAGTCCTGATGTGTCACTTAAGCGGAGGCATCTACATATATGCGAGGGCCGCTTTAGCGGTCCAACAGTCGCATCTGCGAAGCGTCTCGCTTCTATGCTCCTAGTTCCTTCTGCGGTGTCACGGGTGAAACTATATTGTCTGTAGGTGTGGAGCCCATCTTTGTAAGCTGTGTTAGTAGATGCAAACTTTTTCTCACAAATGCATGTGTGCAGGTGCGCTTCCTTGTCCGCAAATGCTGAAGTCCTGGGCAGAATCATGTAAGTCGAAGGTTTCACCATTTTCTTAATATTTTGAGTTTTAGACCTCGATTTTGGGAGATTTTTTGCGGTTTATTCAAGACAATCATTGGGGTAACTGTTCTTCACCTAGAATTTGTTATATTCCACGTTTCCATCTTTATTTTATTATTAAATTAGTGTTTTTGAGTGAGGAAAATGGGGATTTTTGAAGAAAACTTTTAAAATGAAAAATCATGATTTGGGGGACGCATTGATATCGGAATTTGATAATTTTAGTATGGTTGAACTCGTATCGGAATGGGTGTTCTATTTTTGTGAAATTTGTTGGGTTCCGAGGTGCGGGACCAGGGGTTGATTTTTGGATTTTGATAAAAATTGAGGCTTTATGATCCGGACTAGTTTCTTACGAGTTTTATTTGTGCTTTGAAGTTATTTTGGCTAGATTTGAGCCGTCTAGAGGTCTTTTCCCCCGATAAGTTCATTTTAGGGTATCGGTCTGTCGACTTTGAGATAAGTACCATGCCTAACTTCGTGTGGGGGAACTACCTCTTAGAATTTGAGTCTTCTATGCTAATTGTAGTCCGTGTACGCGAGATGACGAGTACGTGCTCGGGCTTATTTGTGGAAAGTTGTCCTTTTAGGGTTCTTAGGTCCTTATATTCACTAGGTATGAAGTTGGTTTTGTTATGATTTAGTTTCTTAATTACTAGCTTTACCCCTACCTGCTTTAATTTGAATTAATTGCTTCAGGATCCACTCTCGTTGCTTATTTGACTCTTATATGACTTAACTAGAGATTTTTACCTCTTCTACTACCATGTTATCTTTTCGTAACTGCTTATCTTTATTTGAAATTATTATTATCTCTTTTGTAATTATTTTGCCTTGATTGAGGTTATGATTATCTTTTCCTTACTTATCCTTAATTGAATTTGTTGTATCTCTTTCATAATTACCAACCTTAAAAGAAGTTTAGATATCTTATATCTTAGTTGACATGTCCTTATTTGAAATTAGTCGACTCGTGTTAGCTCCCTTGTTGTTGTACTATACATTGTGGGATCGTCGCTACATATTATTTTCTCCCTTGTTGAGATGTTCTTGTTGCGCCTAATATTCTCTATTGTGGTTATTCCTTGTGAACTAGATCTACCATTTCTTTGTGATCGAATGTTCTTGAGTTGATTTACTTGTTGTACTCTTGTATTTATTGTCACTGTTGATGTTGTACTTGTTGTTGTGATTCGCGAGGTTTCTTCCATGCAATTTTTGTTGTGAGGCACCAGGTTTCTCCCGTTTCTCCCATGTGGTTGTTGTTATTGTGATGCACGAGGTTTTTGCCGTGCGGGTGTTATTAGGTTGCACGAGGTTTCTGCCGTGCTATTGTTACTTTTGATATTTTCACATGTTGCGTGAAAAGGCGTGATATATATATATATATATATGTGTGTGTGTGTGTGTGTGTGTGTGTGTGTGTGTGTGTGTGTGTGTGGGTTGCGCATGTGGATAGACAAGGTGGGAACATTATTATGCACGTGTGGCGACACAAGGTGGACACTTACTTTCTTATTGCAAATATGGTAAGACAAGGTGAGTTGTGTTATGGATTTATTTGTGATGAGTTGTGATAGCCTGAGGGAATCTTGTTGTTCGTATTTGTGTAGTGGTGCACCTACCTGTGTGAGTTCTATTCTGTGGAAAATTGTGGGAAAACATTCTATGTGCTGCCCATTTCTTTTTCTATACTTACTAGCCGACATAAACTATGTTAGAACACTTGCACAAGCATACACGTAGTTAAGCACTCTTATTAGTTAAGAGGATTCTTGATATTGTCGAGTATAGATGCACGCCCTTGTTTACTTGCCTTCTATGTGAGAATTGCTCTATTTGGCACGTGAGTCGTCAGTGCGATTATAAATTGTAATGAGAGCACAGTATGCCAAGTGTTAGGGTCCAGGAACTGGGTCCGTGAGTTATGAATATTCTGAGGTTCGGTACCTCGTGAATTTTATTGGCTAAAACCTGGTGTGAAAGAGGTCGTTTTTAGTTGAGTTGTTACCTGCCTTTATTTATTTTGTGCCCACCGGATTTAAATTGTGTTTCGTTCATTCTACTGTGTAATTTTTATGGTGTTCTACTATTAGTTATTGTTTTCCTTTCTTACTGAAATTTCAATATTATTTTGTCATCATGCGTAGTCTTTATTCAGATATCGTACTCTGTTGTTTCTGCAGTTATACTTGTTCAGTTTGTTAGGTCCACTAGGTGTCTTGACTATTCCTCATCATTACTCCACTGAGGTTAGTCTTGATACTTGCTGGGTACCGCAGTTATGTACTCATACTATACTTCTGCACATTTTTTGTGCAGATCCAGGTATTGCGGAGTCAGTCGATCGTTAGCTAGTTGTTCAGATCTTGCGGTGGAGACTCAAGGTAAACCTGTTGTTGCGTTCGCAGGCTTTGGAGTCACCTTCTGATTTTGTATTCACACTGTTTACCCTTTTTTGAAACAGTTTCATTTTGAGGTTTTCTAGCAAACTCTGTAGAGCTTATGACTTGTCCTACCGGTTTTGGGATTGTAAATTGTATAGATATTTCTATTTCGAAATTTTTATATGTTAGTTTAAATATTGTTGTTATTCGGTTAATGTTAGGCTTACCCAGTCCATAAGACTAGTTTCCATCACGACACCCAGCGGAGGGAATATTGGGTTGTGACAAGTTGGTATCAGAGCTCTAGGTTCATAGGTGTTACAAGTCATAAGCGAGTTTAGTAGAGACTTGCGGATTGGTACAGAGAAGTCTGTACTTATCTTCGAGAGGCTACAAAACTATTAGGACAGTTTCACTTCCTTCATTCATATCGTGCGAGTTTATTGATCTCGAAGTTGGATTTTTATCATTCCATTCTCTCACAGATGGTGAGGACAGGAGCTGCAGTTACTGATGACGATGCCCCCGGAGTAGATGTCGTAAGGGGCAGAGGCCGAAGAGGAGCACATGTCGCAGCCAGGGCATCTACCAGAGCAGTAGTTGAGGAGCCACCAGTAGCTCCTATTGGGGGACAGGTACCGAAGGTTCCTGTTGTGACCCCCGAACTTCAGGAGACCTTGGCACAATTCCTGAGCATGTTTGGTACACTGGCTCAGGCGAGGTTGATTCCGGTTGCACCGGCTACTTCACATACTGGGGGAGGAGCTTAGACTCTCGCTGCTCATAATCTAGAGAATCAAGTTCATGTTGGTCAGGTTCCAGGTGTTATAGCGACACAACTTGTGGTTCCAATTCAGCTCGTGGTTAGGGAAGCAACATCTAAGGAAGAATAGCTTAGACTTGAGAGCTACAAAAAGTACCACCCTCCTACCTTCGGTTGATTGGCGCAGATGATGCCCAAGGTTATCTAGATGAGTGTCACCGCATTCTCCGTACTATGGGTATTTAGGAGATGAGCGGAGTTGCTTTTATTACGTTCCATCTTAGAGGAGCAGATTATCAGTGGTGACGGGCATATGAGTTGGGTATCCCGGCCGAGGCAGCTTCACTTACATGGGTTCAGACTTCGAAGATTTTCCTGAGAGAGTTTCTCCCTCAGTCCCTTCGGGATGCATGGCGCTCGGAGTTTGAGCAGCTGCACCAGGGCACTATGTCAGTATCAGAGTAAGCAGTTAGATTCAGTGATCTGGCTAGACATGCACCTGCTTTGGGCGCTACAGTTGGAGAGTGTGTCTGTAGATTCATTGAGGGGCTCAGGCATGATATTTGGTTCAGCATGGCTCGGGAGTTGGAGTCGGATGTTTCATTTCACTAGGTGGTAAGGATCGCTCGTTGAGTAGAGGGAATGTGGGACCAGGAGAGAGAGGACAGGTGGGGCCAGGAGAGAGAGGACATGCGAGTTCAGGAGAGAGATGACAGGGAAGTGAGGAGGCCTCGTAGACCAGAGAGATCCACTGGTCATTATTTTGGAGGCAGCGTACGACATGGTAGAGGTTTTGTGGGTCAACCAGTTCAGTTTGCACTTTAGGCTTCGCACGGTGTATTAGGTACTCATGGATCTAAGAGTACCCGTACCACACAGTTTTCACAGCCATGAAAGTAGAGAGGTTTCTTCGAGTGTGGTGATACCAGCCACATAGTGAGAGATTGTTCCAGACTCCGGACATAGGTGGCATAGCGGGGTATTCAGGCGAGTGGAGGGCTCCCAGGAGGGGGAGGCCTGGCTTGTGGATGTGTTTCATATAGTGGGCTGGAGGCCGCTACGCCAGATGATGTCATATAGGTATACTGTTGATTTGTTACAAAGAGGCACCATTTGTATTTTGTTTCGGTTCTGCTTATCGAGGCGAGTTCCCATATTTGTTTGTCACGACCCCAAATCCTAAACCGGCCGTGATGGCGCCTATCATGGATTAAGCTTTAAAAATCACATATTTACAGTTTCTTTTCAAAATCCCAACCAATTGCAAGAATTTCATAAGGTATATAGAATTTACTAAATCTATTAGGACAATATACAGTTAAATAGTCCAACCAACCCCCAAAACCTGGAGTCAACATGTCATGAGCATCTAAGATAAATATGCCAAAAGGTATACTATTATAATACAAAACCTCCAAACGAATAGCTACATATAACAAAGAAGGGAGAACAGAGATGATGCGGACACTGAACAACTACCTCTATATCCCGAACTCCGGCTCCGCACGGAATAGATAGCTAATTCTCGGTATCTGCACCTGAATCTGCACACAGGGGGTGCAGGGAGTAATGTGAGTACGCCAACTCAGTAGTAATGAAAATAAGTCAAGTCTAAGTGGCAAGAAACACATAAAATCAATATCATCAATTCACAATATGCACAACCTTCCTTTCCAACAGTATATATATATATATATATGAAATCATCATGCCTTAAAACCAACTTCAAAAAATCCTTTAAAAAATGTGTTTTTCAACAATTTCAAACCGAAAGATTTAGTGTAAAAATGAAATAAATCATAAGTATCCCCTCGGGCAAAAACATGAATCATAAATCTCCCCTCAGGCAGAACATCACTCAACACCTCACAGCCACTCAGTATCATCCCCTCGGGCAACCTCACTGTCACTCATGCCTCTCAATCACTCATCACTCGGTACTCAGCACTCAGTAGGTACCTGCGCTCACTGGGGGTGTGTATAGACTCCGGAGGGGCTCCTTCAGCCCAAGCGCTAATATCAAGCCACCTCGTGGTGTATCATATCCTCACAATCAGGACCTCGGCCTCACTCAGTCAGAACCTCTGAAAAGCCCCTCGGGCGTATCAGTAAAACGGGGTAATCGACACAAAACATCATTTTATATCTTAAATTAGTGTAAACCAGGTTGAGTTTCGAAAACAGTAAGCACAATGTAACTGAGTGTAAATCATCAATAAACAGTGAGGAAATAGCAGTAAAAATCCCCCAAGGGGTCTCAACAAGTCGGCACGAGGCCCCAAACATAGCTTATAGCCCAAATATATCAATAGTCTTTAGAACACAGTTTAACATATGATTTAGAGTAAAATACGCAACCCAATAGTTGCCGCGGAGAGGACCAAGTCCAATCCAAAAAAAATCAGTGCGCCCCACATACTCGTCATCCGACATGTGCGCCATTCAAAAATAACAGTGAAAAATATGTAGTCCGGGGTTTCATACCCTCAGGAAAAGATTTATAACCATTACATACCTCCACCGGGTCACAACACTAATTTGTGATGCTCTTTCCCCTCAAATTGGCTCCCGATTGCTCCGAATCTAACCAAAACCAGTTTAACATCATCAATAAAAGCTAAAGGAACACAACCCAAACAAAAACTATCAATTTATACAAAATATCAAAATTCGGCCAAACCCGAGCCCCGGGACCACGTCTCGGAATTCGATAAAATTTACATCACTAGCAACCTCGTCCTCCCACGATTCTACACATACCAAGAACACTACAATCGGACCACAATTGCCTACCCAAATCACCAATAGAATTTTCCAATCCTTCTCCCATTTTTTCCAAACTTTTTCTACTTTAATCCTTCAAATTACAAGCCTAATCCGACAAAATAGCATAGAAACGACTTTTATAATCCGGGAACTTACCTCCACTGAAGACCCTCAAATTCTTTCTTCAATTTGCCCTCAAATAAGCTCCAACCGCATGCAAAAATGGTAGAATGACCAAAATTTCGTGGAGACACTCTTTTATACTGTTCTGCCCAGCTAATCCGCACCTGCGGACCCGCACCTGCGGTGCCAGGTGCGCACCTGCGAAATCCCACTAACAGACCAAATTCTCGCACCTGCGATCTCTTCTCCGCACCTGCGGATTCGCAGGTGCGGCCAGCTCTTTGCACAAGCGGACTCCTCCCACCTAGCCTCCTTTTGCACCTGCGCATGGACATTCGCACCTGCGGTGTCGCATCCGCAGGTGCGGCCACACCAGTAGCTTTACACCAGCAGCCATTTGCTGTAAATTTCCTATGTTCAAACCCCCACCAACCATCCAAAATCAATCTCGAGCCCCTCGAGGCCCCAACCAAACATACCAACACACCCCATAGCATCATTCAAACTTAGTAGAGCCTTCGAAACACCAAAATTACATCAAATTCAAACGTATGAACATTGAAACTTCTAAATTTCGCCAATGATGCCGAAACCAACCAAAACACCTCCGATTGACCTGAAATTTTGCACACATATCCAAAATGACATTACGGATCTGTTCCAACTTTCGAAATTCCCTTCCGACCCCGATAGCCTATTTTCCACTGCCGGCCGAAAATCGCCAAAAACTAACTTTCGCCAATTCAAGCCTAATTCTACACCGAACATCAAAACTTCATTCCGAACACACTTCTAAGTCCCAAATCACCTAACGAAGCTATCCAAGCCATAAAATATGCATTATGAGTTTGTTTACCAATAAGTCAACTCTCAGTTGACCTTTTCAACTATTAGGCTACTTTAAGAGACTAAGTGCCTCAATTCTCACCATCACCACTCCAAACCCAAACCAACTGACCCAACACAACATAAACAGGCTAAGAAATATATGATAAAGCAGAAATAGGGGAAACGGGGTTAATCTCACGGAACGACAGGTCGGGTCGTTACATTGTTGCTTTACTTATAGGTGAGTTCATGACTTAGTATTATGTGTATGTGTTTGCCCCATTGGGAGATTCAATGAGTGGCGACTCTATCATTTGTTTTTATCCATTATAGAGTGTACGAGTCTAGAAGTGAATTCTTGTTGTCCATTATGGTAGGTTTGATGCGATTCCTGAGTAATTTTGTTATGAGTTGTGATTTAGATGCTCTACCGCGGGTGAGAGTTCAATAAGTGTTGTGATTTTATTGGAAAATTTTAGTTAGTTAAATGTTTCAATTGGTATGATGTGGATTTGACTTGTGATTCAGAGTTGAGGGTGAGACCCTTGCGATTTCATGTGATTTGATATGTTTGAGCCGGATTGCGTGTTGCGGTGGAAGTTATATCAGGATGATATCCTTGTGATTTGTTCATATGCTTTGATTTTTACTTTTTAAACTAATTCGTAATACGGTACTGATAGAGATTTGTGCCTGTCGGGCTTGTTTGATATTTCTCTTATGTGTTTCTCCTTACGTATTCAGTCATTTTCTTTCTATGCTTCCTGAGTTTAAGCTTGCAGGGTGTGTGCCCGGTGGCGTTAGTTGTGACTTGTTGATCCGGTTGTATAGTTGTGAGGTCTTCGTGATTCGTGCATAATTGTCATTGTTGTGGAGGTTTGAAATAGGGTTTCAATGTATATGAGGCTAATTGTCGGTGCTGGATTTGATTACGGGCAGCTGTTGTGATCAGGAATGTTATTATGGTCCTATGTGTGATGTGTCATGTTGTGTGGTCATACCTTTGTGGGTGTAGGAATGAGTTGTTGTAGCTGGTTGAGACTGATACCGGGTATGGATTTAGAATCGGGTCTTTTGGAGATGAACGAAAGGTGAACATTTTGACTCTAAGGCTTATTGGTGTTGGTGGAAGTGATAAATTACAGTTGAGGTGGTGTTGTCAGGTTTATGTGGATTGGGGTGAGGTGGGGTCTATGTTAGAAGTTCATATTCAGTGATTTGATCGCTTCGAGGAGATTCTTGGCACGTTCGAGGATGCACATTTGTTTAAGAGGGGGAGGATGTAACGACCCGGCCAGTCATTTTGAGAATTTAAGTCCTATTCGGTGGCCTAAGTCCTTCAGCAGCTTCGTATTATGTGTATTGACTTGAGTGTGTGGTCCAGTTCAGTTACTAGATCATTTTGAGTCAACTCGGAAGAAGGATTCCAGTTTTGGAAGTTTAAGCGGTAAGAGTTGATCGAAATTGGACTTTTGTGTAAATGGCTCTTAATGAGTTTTGAATGATTTCAACATCTTTGTATGGTGATTTTGGACATAGGCGTGCGTCCGGGTTTCGATTTTGAGGTACGTACGGTAATTTGGAGAATTTCGGTGAAAGTTGGAAAAATTGAAGTTTGGAAGGTTGTGAGGTTTGATCAAGTGTTGACTTTGGTGATATTTGGGTCGGAATGAGATTTCGAGAGTTGGAATAGCTCAGTTATGTCATTTGGGACTTGCCTGCAAAATTTGACATCATTCCGGGTTGATTTGATAGGTTTCGGCGCGAGTTTTAGAAGTTTGAAAGTTTAAAAGTTTCTAATCGATTCATAGTTTCGATGTTGTTTGATGAAATTTTAGGTGTGGTATAAGTTTGTATCGTGTTTTTTGATGTGTTGATAGATTTTGTTGAAGTCCCGAAGGGCTTGGGTGAGTTTCAGAGGAGCTTCAGATCAATTCGAACATTTTGGGTATAGCTGGTGCTGGGAAGGTTCTGGTGTATCCGCATCTGCGGAGGATCTGATAGCAGATGCAGAGTCGCTTCAGCGAGGTTCTTGGTTGCATCTGTGACGTTGTTGCTAGACCTGATGTGTCTCTTCTGCTGAGTCATCCACGCAGGTGCGAGTGCTGCTTTTGCAGTCCAACGCTCGCATCTGCGAAGCGTCTCGCTTATGCTCACTTAGTTCCGCTTCTGCGGTGTCGCGGGTGCGATTATATTTTCCGCAGGTGCAGAGCCCGTCTTTGTAAGTTGTGTTCGCATATGCGAACTTTCTCGCAAATGCGTGTGCGCAGGTGCACTTCCTTGTCCGCATATGTAGAAGTCCTGGGCAGAATCATATAAATCGAGGGTTTGGCCATTTTCTTCATATTTTGAGTTTTAGACCTCGGTTGGGAGATATTTCGTGGATTTTTCAAGCCAATCATTGGGATAAGTGTTCTTCCCCTAGAATTTGTTATATTCCACGTTTCCATCTTTATTTTTATCATTAAATTAGTGTTTTTGAGTGAGGAAAATGGGAATTCTTGAAGAAAACTTTCAAAATGAAAAATCATGATTCGAGGGACGAATTGATATCGGAATTTGATAATATTAGTATGGTTGAACTCGTATCGGAAAGGGTGTTCAGATTTTTTGAAATTTGTCGGGTTCCAAGGTGCGGGCCCAGGAGTCGACTTTTGGGTTGATTTTTGGATTTTGATAAAGATTGAGGCTTTATGATCCTGAATAGTTTCTTATTAGTTTTAGATGTGCTTTGAAATTATTTTGGCTAGATTTGAGCCGTCCGGAGGTCTTTTCTCCCGAGAAGTTCATTTTAGAGTATAGGTCTGTCGGCTTTGAGGTAAGTATCTTGCCTAACTTCGAGTGAGGGAACTACCCCTTAGTATTTGAGTCTTCTATGTTAATTCTAGTCCGTGTACTCGAGGTGACGAGTACGTGCTCAGGCTTATTTGTGGAAAGTTTGCCTTTTAGGGTTCTTAGGTACTTATATTCACTGAGTATGAATTTGTTTTTGTTATGATTAAGTTTCTTAATTACTAGTTTCACCCCTACCTACTTTAATTGGAATTAATTGTTTCATGATCCACTCTCATTGCTTATTTGACTCTTATATGACTTAACTACATTTTTTTACGTCTTCTATTACCATGCTATCTTTTCATAACTTCTTATATTTATTTGAAATTATTATTTTCTCTTCTGTAATTGTTTAGCCTTGATTGAGATTATGATTATCTTTCCGCTGCGTATACTTAATTTAATTTGTTGTATCTCTTTCATAATGCCAACCTTAAAAGAAGTTTAGATATCCTATATCTTAGTTGACATGTCCTTATTTAAAATTATTTGACTTGTGTTAGCTCTCTTATTGTTGTACCGTATATTGTGGGATCGTTGCTACATATTATTTTCTCCCTTGTTGAGTTGTTCTTATTACGCCTGGTATTCTGTATTGTGGTTATTCCTTGTGAACTAGTTCTACCGTTCCTTTGTGATGGAAAGTTCTTAAGTTGATTTACTTGTCGTACTCTTGTATTCATTGTCATTGTTGATGTTGTATTTGTTGTTGTGATGAACGAGGTTTCTGCCGTCCGGTTTTTATTGTGATGCATGAGGTTTCTGTTGTGCGGGTGTTATTGGATTGCATGAGGTTTATGTCGTGCTATTGTTACTTTTGACATTTGCACATGCTGCGTGACAAGGTGATATAAATATTGGGGTGGGGGGTGGGGGGTGGGGAGGTTGCGCATGTGGTGAGACAAGGTCGGAACATTATTATGCACGTGTGGCGAGACAAGGTGGGTTGTGTCCGGGATTTATTTGTGATGACTTGTGATAGCCTGGGGGAATTCTTGTTGTTGATATTTTTGTAGTGGTGCACTTACATGTGTGAGTTCTATCTTGTGGAAAATCGTGGGAAAAAATTCTACGTGCTATCCATTTCTTTTTCTGTCACGACCCAAAATCCTAACTCAGGTCGTGAGGGCGCCCAACAGCGGGGTTGGACAAGCCAACACTCATTTTACTAAGGTTGTTTCTTGTTTGATTAAACCTTTCAACATATACCAAGTTTTTAAAGCTTAAATTATAAATCGAAAAGGATATTTAGCCAGTTTTAATCAAAAGCGGTCATAAGGAGGCGTGAGACAATATATGTACACACCCGTAAATCCATAATAACTACCACATGTGCACCAGGAACTAGTGTCACAAGTCCTACGGTCATACTAACAGAATATACAAAAGATATAATATACAGTCCCACTGTCTGAAAGAAATAGACGGGAAATAAGCAAAAAAAACTCCTTGGTGCTGCCGAGGATCGTCAGAAGGAGCAACTCACTGTGAAGTCAAGTCCAGCTATAATCAGAATCGAGCTCCTGTCTGGTAACAAGGTGCACCAGCCTCAGAACCTGTACAATTAAGTACAGAAGTGTAGCATGAGTACATAAATAAATATGTTCCCAGTAGTATCCCGTCTAATCTCGAAGAAGTAGTGACGAGAGGTCGACTTGACACTCACTAAGGTCCAATAGTATAATTTAACAGAATATGATGAAAACGTTAGGCATGTAAAGGTAGTAAAGAAACAAATATATAAGGCACTGAAATCCAAGTAAATACTAGCAGTAAATAAACAATTACTACTTCATCTTTCCCCAAATATCCTTCAAATCAATATCCATGAATTCAGTAAGAATTTATCATGCGCATACGGAATAAGAACAACCGGCCTGAGCCATAAAAATAATCATGTATGTGCACTGCCGAGGGTCGAACGGCCCAAACCATAAGTGTATCCTTGCCATAAAATAATCATATCTATGCACTGTCGAGGGTCGAACAGCCTGAACCATAAGTTCATCTTTCAATCCGCCGTGGCGTACAGCCCGATCCCATGAGAGTGGGGGAAATCGTAGTCCTCTTGCAGAAGGTAAATTGCGAAGAGGTCACATGCACACACAATATTCTTTTTAAAAATTACTTTCCATAATCAACTCCTTCAAATTATCAAATTCCATAAATCTCAGGGAACCAATGCTACATATCACGTGAATTCATAACATATAATTCATTACGAGGAGGAACACGAAGCATGATGTGGACCTAACTACCCGGACATAATAATAATAGCCGCTACGTACGGACTCTCGTCACTTTGTACGTACGTAGCCCCCACAAACATCACACATAGCATTTAAATCACCTACGGGGACAATTCCCTCTTACGAGGTTAGAAAGGAGACTCACCTCGTGACGAATCTACTTCCCGAATCAAGAACACGCCCGAAACTCCAAACTCGTCTCCCAAGGACTAGAAACTAATCAAACGTTACGTAAATATATCAAATTATACTCAAAGCATGGAATCCTCCTACTTATTTAGTCAATTTATCATTCTTGAAAAAATCCCAAAATCCAACCCCGGGCCCGCATGCTCGAATTCCGAAAATTCTCGAAGGAAACACTCACCCATAACCTAAGGATCATTAATATATGATTTTTGTATGAATTCATAGCCAATGCACGGGTAATTCTCTAAATTTTCGAAAGCCCTAAGTTACTACCCATATCCTTAATTTTCACCAATTAGGTAGTTAATTTAACTTGTAATTCATGCATTAAACTAATACTAGGGTAGAATTTACTTACCTTCAATAACTAGGTCGTTTGCCCCTCTTGAATGCTAAAAATCACCCCAAGGAGGAAGAAGAAGATGAGAAAAAATGAATTAATCCTGCTATAAAAACACACTGCCCAGTGGTTTCCTCTATGTGAACGCAGCCTGGGCAGTGCGTTCGAGATGCCTTAAATGACCAGGCCGACATGGGCCTTCTATGCGAATGCGAAGGGGGACCTGCGAACGCACAGGGTAAGGGGTAGCTGCGCTGGCCCAATGGCCGGACTCTATGCGAATGCGGGGGAGGTGTGCGAACGCACTGGGTCAGGAGCCCAACCCATCGCGTTCGCGGTGCCTTTAGTGCGAACGCACATGGCATTCACCACCCCTTTCCAATTCCTTCTTCGTGAATGCGATAAACCCTACGCGAACGCAGAGAAGGAAACCAAACTTGGAATTTCTGGTGTTTTGAAATTAGCTCTGAGGGGTCTAAAACTCACCCGAGCCCCTCAAGTCCCCGTCCAAAGGCACTGGAAAGTCTGTATTCATGATACAGACTCGCTCGAATTATCGGAATGTGAAAAACAACAACGAAACTAAGAATCTGACCGCAAAACCAAATTGAATCAAACTTTGAACTTAAAGTTCTAGAATTCGCTTACAATGTGCCGAACAACCCTATACTACTCGGAATGACACCAAATTTTGCAGGCATGTCAGAAATAACATAACGGAACTATTCCCGATATCGGAACTCCATTCGAACCTCGATAAAAGAAAAACACATCCCAAACCACAATATGAACTTAAGGAAATTCTTATTTCGATATTGGGCGCCGAAACGCTCCCGGGTCATCCAAAACCCATTCCGAACATACGCCCAAGTACGAAATTATCATATGAAGCTCTTGGAACCGTCAAAACTCGATTCCGAGGGTGTTTACTCAAAATTTTGACCGAAGTTAAACTTGGCCAAAAAGACCAACCTTAAGGAACTAAGTGTTCCTTTACTGCCCCAAACACTACCGAATCCCGGACCACCCGCCCCTGCAAGTCATAAATCACAATAAGCCGCTATGGGAAGTTTCATTTAGAGGAACGGGGTCTGGTAACACTAAATGACCGGTCGGTCATTACATTATCCACCTCTTAAACAAATGTTCGTCCTCGAACGGGTCTAGCATCATACCTAAAGTGCTGAATAAGTGCGGATATATGCTCCGCATGTCCTCCTTGGACTCCTAGGTTGCTTCCTCGACTGGTTGGCCCCTCCACTGGACCTTCCTCGCAGAAAATCTCTTGGACCTCAAATGGCGATCATGTCACTCAATAATAGCAACTGGCTCCTCCTCGTAGCCCAACCTCTCATCCAACTGAATAGTGCTGAAATCAACCACGTGAGAGAAGTCGGCGTGGTTCCTTCGGAGCATGGATACATGAAAGACCGGATGAACTCCTGATAAACTGGGAGGTAAGTCTAGCTCATAAGCAACCTCCTCAACTTGCCTCAAAACCTCGAAGGGACCTATAAACCTCGGGCTCAGCTTTCCCTACTTCCCGAACCTCATAACACCCTTCATCGGCGAGACCTTCAATAGAACCTTGTCTCCCTCCATAAATGATACATCACGTGCCCTCTGATCCGCGTAACTCTTCTGCATGGACTGTGCTGTGCGGAGCCTCTCCTGAATCAACTTCAACCTCTCCAAAGCATCCCTCACCATGTCGGTGTCATATAACGTAGCCTCACCAGGTTCAAACCACCCGATAAGGGAACGACATCGCCGACCATACAAAACCTCAAAGGGAGCCATCTCGATGATGGACTGATAACTATTATTATAAGCAAACTCGGCCAAAGGCAAGAACTGGTCCCACCGACCTCCGAAGTCAATCACGCATGCCCTGAGCATGTCCTCCAATATTTGAACTGTACACTCTCTGAGGGTGAAATGATGTGCTGAGGTCTATCTGGGTGCCTAACCCACTATGCAATGCTCTCTAGAAGTGTGAGGTGAACTGAGGACCTCAATCTAATATAATGGACACCGGCACACCGTGCAACCGGACTATCTCCCGAATGTAGA
This sequence comes from Nicotiana paniculata, assembly GCA_005239505.1. Taxonomy (NCBI): domain Eukaryota; kingdom Viridiplantae; phylum Streptophyta; class Magnoliopsida; order Solanales; family Solanaceae; genus Nicotiana; species Nicotiana paniculata. Next base: position 23,168 of record ML338224.1, read on the forward strand.
TGTGGGCTAATCTCTCAGAAGTATATGTAGTAGATACAGGAATAAAATGTACCGATTTGGTCAATCTATCGACAATGATCCAAAACGCGTCAACCTTCTGCAAAGTCTGAGGCAACCCAACCACGAAGTCCATAGTGATGCGCTCCCACTTCCACTCCAGAATAGGCATCTGCTGAAGTATGCCTCTTGGCCTCTGGTGCTCATACTTCACCTGCTAGCAATTAAGACACCTAGTCACATACTCCACAATGTCCCTCTTCATCCGCCTCCACCAGTAATGCTGCTTCAAATCACGATACATCTTTGTAGCACCAGGATGAACAGAATACCGAGAACTGTGTGCCTCTTCGAGAATCCTCTCCCTTAAGCCATCAACATTAGGAACACATAAACGGCCCTGAAGTCTCAGAACACCATCCTCGCCAATAGTAACCTCCATGGCACCACCCTGTACCACTGTCTCCCGAAGCTCTGCTAAGCACGGATCATCGAACTGCCAGGACTTTATCTCCCCCAATAACGAAGACTGAGCAACCACATGTGCTAAAACTCAGTAAGGCTCTGAAAGATCTAATCTCACCAGGCGATTAGCCAAGTACTGAATGTCCAAGGCTGGAGGTCTCTCATCTGCTGCATATAAGCAAACTACCCATACTCTCTGCCTTCCTGCTAAAGGCATCTGCTACCACATATGCCTTGCCCGGATGATAAAGAATGTTGATATCATAATCCTTCAACAACTCAAGCCATTTGTGCTGCCTCAAATTAAAATCTCTCTGTTTGAACAAGTGCTGCAAGCTGCGCTGGTCTGTATAAATCTCACAGGACACTCCATACAAGCAGTGCCTCCAAATCTTAAGAGCGTGAACAATCGCCGCCAACTCCAAATCGTGCACTGGTAATTTTTCTCATGAACCTTCACCTGGCGCGAAGCATAAGCAATAACTCTCCCTTCTTGCATCAACACAGACCCCAAGCTAACGCGTGAAGCGTCACAATATACTGTGTACATCCCAGAACCGAAAGGCAATACCAGAACTGGTGCTAAAGTAAATGCCGCCTTGAGCTTATGAAAGCTCGCCTCACACTCGTCAAACCACCAGAACGGGGCATTCTTTTGATTCAATCTAGTCAATGGAGCTGCAAGCGAAGAATACCCCTTCTCAAATCGGCGATAATAGCTTGCTAGGCCCAAAAAGCTCCTGATCTCTGTAGCTGAAGTTGGACGCAGCCAATTCTGAACTGCATCGATCTTCTGAGGATCAACCTTGATACCCTCTCTGGATACCATATGCCCCAAGAATGCTACATAATCCAACCAGAACTCACACTTGGAGAACTTAACATATAGCTTATGTTCCCGCAAAGTCTGGAGCACAACTCTCAAATGTTGCTCGTGCTCCCCCAGGCTACATGAGTAAATCAAGATGTCATCAGTAAAGACAATGACAAAGGAATCAATATACGGCCAGAACACCCTATTCATCAAGTACATGAATGCTGCTGGGGCATTAGTCAAGCCAAAGGACATCACCAGGAACTCACGGTGGCCATATCTTGTACGAAAATCAGTATTCAAAACATCCGAGGCCCGAATCTTCAACTGATGGTATCCCGATCTCAAATCAATCTTGGAAACACCCAAGAATCCTGCAACTGGTCAAACAATCATCGATGCGCGGCAAAGGATACTTGTTCTTAATGGTGACCTTGTTCAACTGGCGGTAATCAATACACATCCGCATGGACCCATCCTTTTTATTCACAAATAGATCTGTAGCACCCCATGGAGATACACTCGGCCTGAGAACCCCTTATCCAACAACTCCTCAAGCTGCTCCTTCAACTCTTTCGAACCCATACGGTACGGAGGAATAGATATAGGCTGGGTGCCTGGAGCTACATCAATGCAGAAATCAATATCACGATCCGGATGCATGCCTGGAAGGTCTGAAGGAAATATATCAGCAAACTCTCGAACCACTGGCACTGAATCAATCGTCGGAGACTCGGCAGTGGTGTCCCGCACATAAGCAAGATAGGCCAGACAACCCTTCTCGACCATATGTCGAGCCTTCAGGAATGAAATAACCCGGCTGGCTACACTAACTGAGGAACCTCTCCACTCCAGCCTAGGCGACTCGGGCATGGCTAAACTAACTGTCTTGGCATGGAAATCTAGCAAGGCATGATAAGGAGATAGCCAATCCATGCCTATAATAAGCTCAAAATCGACTATGTCGAGCAATAAAAGCTTCGCTCTAGTCTCGAATCCATAGAATGTGATCACACAAGACCGATAGATCCAGTTTACCACCACAGAATCGCCCACAGGGGTGGACACATATATAGGAGAACCCAAGGACTCACGGGGAGCATACAGAAAATGAGCAAATAATGTTGAAACATATGAATAGATGGATCCTAGATCAAATAATACTGAAGCCTCTCAACCACATACTGAGATAAGACCTGTGATCACGGCGTCTGAGGCCACTGCAAGCCGGAATGGCATAGGATCTAGCTAGAGCACCAGAAGACTGAGCTCCACCAGGGTGAACAGGAGCTGACTAACCTCCCCCTTACTGGCCTCCACCTCTCGAACGACCTCTGCCGACCTGTCCTCCACTTTTAGGTGGTCGGACTGCTAGTGTTGAACCCATCGGCTGATAACCCTGCTGCACTGCCTTGCCCCAAACTTGGGACAATGTCTCCTCATATGACCTGACTCCCCACACCCGTAACAACTTCCAGGTACCATAGCATGCTGCCCCGAAGAAGAACCCTGAATGGCCGGAGAGCGATGTGAGCCCTCTAGAATAGCACTGAAGTAGGGACTGGAGGATCTCAGATGACTGGGATAACCACTGGGTGAAATCCGAATGGCTAGAGGACGGTAGGAACGCTATGGAATGGTGCTGAAATGAGGCCTCGCTGGAACACCTCAGGGATGTGGTGGAGGTGCTGAATATGAAGGCTTGTTGGGATGACTACTGCTATACTGACCTCTACCCCTAGCTGGGACACCTCTGAAATCTCCGGAGAATCTAGCCCTCTTGTCGTGCTGCCCCTGCTCCCTGTTCCTTGACCGATACCCCTCGATCCTATGAGAAATCTCTACCACGAGCTGATAAGGAGTAACCATCTCCACCTCCCGGGCCATGGTGGCCCTAATACTTGGATGCAACCCAGCCACAAATCTCCTTCACCCTCTCGGCATCAGTAAGTTGTATCATGAGTGCATGGCGAGACAACTCTGAAAATCTGGCCTCATAGTCTGTCACTGACATTTGTCCCTGCTCTAGCTACTCAAACGGATACCGCAGCTCTTCCCTCTCAGAGGGTGGGATATATCTATCCAGAAACATCTGCGTGAACTACTCCCAAGTGACAGGAGGAGAATCTGCTAGCCTGTTAAGAATATAGGACTGCCACCACCTGCGATCTCTGCCCTCTAACTGAAAGATAGTGAAATCCACTCCATGGGACTCCAATATCCTCATGTTGTGCATTCTGTCCCTGCACCTGTCCATAATCCTGGGTATCTTCGCCTTGCTCATCCCCAAAGACTGGAGGGTGCAATCGAGTCCATCTATCAGATAACTTTTGTGGATCACCGTCTGCAGCTGGTCTGGGCTCAGGTGCTGCTGCTGCAGGCTGAACTCCACCCACGGGCAGTGTACCCGGGGTATGATGTAATGCTACTGCCTGACCTGCAGCCTGGGCGGTAGGAGTCTGGGCCCTCCCTCTGCCTGGGATGTGGCAGGATCTGCTAGAAATAAACTAGCCTGAGACATAGTGTCCATAAACCACATCATACGGCCCATGATCTCCTGGAAGCCCGGAGCCGTCATAAAGCCCACTGGAGTAGGATCTGCTGGGGGAACCTCACCCTGCTCCTCTATAGTAGGATCCTCTAGTGGTGGTGCAACTGGAATAGCTCTGGGACGCTCTCGTCCCCTACCTCGGGCTGGTACCCTCCCCCGTCCTCTACCACGGCCTCGGACAACGCGGGTAGCGGCCCCTCCTGGGTAGGAACATCAGATGCACGCGTCCTCACCATCTGTGAGAAAATAGAAGAATGAGATTTAGTAAACCATCGAATGCACGATAGAATAAAAATAAGGAGAGGTTTCCAAACACTCTATAGCCTCCCAAAGATAAGTACAGATGTCTCCATACCGATTCGTAAGACACTACTAGGTTTGCCCATGACTTGTGAGACCAACGTGAACCTCGAGCTCTGATACCATGTTGTAACGACCCAAAATCCTAACTCAGGTCGTGAGGGCGCCCAACAGCGGGGTCGGGCAAGCCAACACTCATTTTTCTAAGGGTTCTTTCTTGTTTGATTAAAGCTTTCAACATATACCAAGTTTTTAAAGCTTAAATCCTAAACCGAAAAGGATAATTAGCCAGTTTTGATCAAAAGCGGTCATAAGGAGGCATGAGCCAATATATATACAGACCCGTAATCCATAATAACTACCACGTGTGTGCCAGGAACTAGTGTCACAAGTCCTATGGTCATACTAAAATATTATACAAAATATATAATATACAGTCCCACTGTCTGAAAGAAATAGACAGGAAATAAGCAAAAGAAACTCCATGGTGCTGTCGAGGATCGTCAGAAGAAATAGCTCACCGTGAAGTCAGGTCCAACTATAATCTGAATCGAGCTCCAGTCTAGTAACCAGGTGCACCAGCCTCAGAACCTGTACAATTAAGTACAGAAGCGTAGCATGAGTATATAAATAAATATGTACCCAGTGAGTATCTCGTCTAATCTCAAAGAAGTAGTGACGAGAGGTCGACTTGACACTCACTAAGGGCGAACAATATAATCTTACAGAATATGATGAAAACGGTAGGCATGTAAAGGTAGTAAAGCAACAAATATATAAGGCACTGAAATCCAAGTAAATATTGGAAGTAAATAACCAATTACTACTTCATCTTCCCCCAAATATCTGTCAAATCAATATCCATGAATTCAGTAACAATTTATCATGCGCACACGGGATAAGAACAACCGACCTGAGCCATAAAAATAATCATGTATGTGCATTGCCAAGTGTCGAACGGCCCAAACCATAAGTTCATCCTTGCCATAAATTAATCATATTTATGCAATGCCGAGGGTCTAACGGCCTGAACCATAAGTGCATCTTTCAATCCGCCGTGGTGTACGGCCCGCTCCCATGAGAGTGGGGGAAATCACACTCCGCTTGCGGAATGTAAATTGCGAAGGGGTCACATGCGCACACAATATTCTTTTAAAAAATTACTTTCCATAATCAAATCCTTAATATTATCAAATTCCATAAATCTCAGGGAACCAATGCTACATATCACATGAATTCATAACATATAATTCATTACGAGGAAGAACACAAAGCATGATGTGGACCTAACTACCCGGACATAATAATAATAGCCTCTACGTACGGACTCTCGTCACTTTGTACGTATGTAGCCCCCACAAACATCACACATAGACATTTAAATCACCTACGGGGACAATTCCCTTTTACGAGGTTAGAAAGGAGACTCACCTCGTGTCGAATCTACTTCCCGGATCAAGAACGCGCCCGAAACTCCAAACTCGTCTCCCAAGGACACGAAACTAATCAAACGTTACGTAAATATATCAACTTATACTCAAAGCATGGAATCCTCCTACTTATTTAGTTAATTCATCATTCTTGAAGAAATCCCAAAATCCAACCCCGGGCCCGCATGCTCGGATTCTGAAAATTCTCGAAGGAAACACTCACCCATAACCTAAGGATCATTAATATATGATTTTTGTATGAATTCATAGCCAATGCACGGGTAATTCTCTAAATTTTTGAAAGCCCTAGGTTACTACCCAAATCCTTAATTTTCACTAATTAGGTAGTTAATTTAAGTAGTAATTCATGCATTAAACTAATACTAGGATAGAATTTACTTACCGTCAATAACTAGGTCGTTTGCCCCTCTTAAATGATAAAAATCACCCCAAGGAGGAAGAAGAAGCTGAGGAAAAATGAATTAATCCCGCTATAAAAATACACTGCCTAGTGGTTTCCTCTATGCGAACGCCGCATGGGCAGTGCGTTCGCGATGCCTTAAATGACCAGGCCCACGTGGGCCTTCTATGCGAATGCGAAAGGGGCCCTGCGAATGCACAGGGTAAGGGGTAGTTGGGCTGGCCCAATGGCCGGACTCTATGCGAACGCAGGGGAGGTGTGCGAACTCACTGAGTCTGGAGCCCAACCCATCGCGATCGTGGTGCCTTTAGTGCGAACACACAAGGGATTCACCACCCCTTCCCAGTTCCTTCTTTGCAAACGCAGTAACCCCTCCGTGAATGCGGAGAAAGAAACCAGACCTGGAATTTCTGGTGTTTTAAAATTAGCTCCGAGGGGTCCGAAACTCACACGAGCCCCTCGGGACCCCGTCCTAAGGCACTGGCAAGTCTGTATTCATGATACGGACTCGCTCGAATTTTTAGAACGTGAAAAACAACACGAAACTAAGAATCTGACCCCAAAACAAAAACTGAATCAAACTTTGAACTTAAAGTTCTAGAATTCGCTTACAATGCGCCGAACAGACCTATACTACTCGGAATGACACAAAATTTTGCAGGCAAGTCATAAATAACATAACAGAACTATTCCTGATCTCGGAATTCCATTCGGAACTCGATAACACAAAAACACATCCCAAACCACAATATGAACTTAAGGAAATTCTTATTTCTATATTGGGCGCTGAAACGCTCCCGGGTCATCCAAAAACCATTTCGATCATACGCCCAAGTCCCAAATCATCATACGAAGCTACTGGAACTGTCAAAACTCAATTTCGAGGTCATTTAGTCAATATGTTGACCGAAGTTAAACTTGGCCAAAAAGACCAACCTTAAGGAACTAAGTGTTCCTTTACTACCCCAAACACTTATGAATCCCGGACCACCCGCCCCCGCAAGTCATAAATCACAATAAGCCGCTATTGGAATTTTCATTTAGGGGAACGGGGTTCGATAACGCAAAATGACCGGTGGGGTCGTTACATTTTCTATACTTACTCGCTGGCATAAATTATGATAGAACACTTGCACAAGCATACACGTAGTTAAGCACTCTTATCAGTTAAGAGGATTCTTGATATTTTTGAGTATAGATTCACGCCCTTGTTTACTTGCCTTCTATGTGGGAATGGATCTATTTGGCACGTGAGTCTTCAGTGCGGTTATAAATTGAAATGAGAGCAGAGGATGCCAAGTGTTAGGGTTCAAGAATTAGGACCCGTGAATTGTGAACATTTTGAGCTTCGGTACTTCATGAAGTTTATTGGCTAAAACCTAGTGTGAAATAGGTCGTTTTTGGTTGAGTTGTTACCTGCCTTTCCTTATTCTGTGGTCACCGGATTTAAATTATGTTCCATTCATTCTACTGGGGTGCTCCACTATTAGTTGTGGTTTTTCTTTCTAACTAAAATTTCCGTATTATTTTGTCATCATGTGTAGTATTTATTTAGATATCATACTCTGTTGTTTCTACACTTATACTTGTTTAGGCTGTTAGGTACAGTAGGTGTCTTGACATTTCCTAGTCACTACTCCACTGAGGTTAGTCTTGATACTTGTTGGGTACCTCTGTGGTGTACTCATACTACATTTCTGCACATTTTCGTGCAGATCCAGATATTGCAGAGTCAGTCGATCGTTAGCTAGTTGTTCAGATCTTGCGGTGGAGACTCAAGGTAAACCTGTTTTTGCGTTCGCAGTCTTCGGAGTCACCTTCTGATTTTGTATTTACACTGTTTACCCTTATTTCAGAACAATTGTATTTAGAGGTTTTTTAGAAAGCTGTAGAGCTTATGACTTGTACTATCGGTTTTAGGATTGTAAATTATATAGAGATTTCTATTTCGAAATTGTTATATATTAGTTTAATTATTTTTGTTATTGAGTTAATGTTAGGCTTAACTAGTCCCTAAGACTAGGTTCCATCACGACACCCCACTCACGAAGGAACATGTGAGTTATAAGGAGATTTGAGGAAACCTTTCGATGAGAACGCATAACGCGGGAGAAATTTGTAAGAGGAGTACAATTATTCTGTGGCTAATCATGAAACTCGTCAAATCTCTACAATAGAAAGTCTATCACTATACGTTCTACTAGTCCCAAGTAGTAATGTGAAGTAAAAGAATTGAATAAGCAAGAGAGAACCCAAATAGTACAGTTATAGCATGTTGTGAACTAGAGTCTACCCGGAAAATACCATGAATGTATCTACATATGGACTCTCGGTACCTCGTGCGTACGTAGCCCCCGCAACAAGTAACACATATCAATTACAACACCTAGGGGTAGTTTCCCCTCATAGAGTTAGACATGAGACTTACTTCGCTCCGAAGTTCCATAACCGGCTCCAACGCCGCTCTAACACCTCAAACTGGTGCTCGTCGCTCCAAAACTAGTCAAGCAATGTGCATAAAATAAAAATATACTCTAATACTCGTAATAAATCAATTTATAACAATTTTTAATTCCGCTCGAAAATTTAATAAAGCCAACCCTCAGGCCTACGTGCCAGGATTTCGAAAATTATTGAAAATAAATATTACCCATAACTCAGATGGTCTATATCCAGAAAATCATCCAATTTTATCCATGAATCGACCTTCAAATCAAGGATTTACCATTTCTCAACTTTGGGGCTCAAAATCCTAATTTCTACAGTCCAAACACAGATTAAAATAATAACCAGCGCAAATAATCATGAAGAAACATCAAAATAAAGGTCATATATTTAACCCTTGTTGATACGAGAAAAAAACCGCAAACATCACCTCAAACAGAGCTCTATAACTCAAGATATGCCCAAAATACTAAAATTCTCGGTTTAAAATAATGTCCAGGCGATTTTTCTTCTTCGTGTTTGCAGGAAAACCTTAGCGTTCGTGTAGAGAAATTATTTGCGTTGACCAGCCAACCCAAACTTCCTTCTTCGCGTTAGCGGGATCTCCCTAGTGTTCGCGAAGAACAAAGTCCGCACCAGAAACCAGCAATCTTTCCCGACACAAAAATGGGCATAACTCTCTCATACGACATCGGAATTCGGTGATTCTTGTTGCTATGACTCTGTAACTACGATACGGGTGTAATGGTTCAATCCAGTCACAAATAAAAGGTCGTTTTATCAATATGATACCCTTTATATCCAAAGAAACAACGTGAAACATCAAATACGAGCATGATACAAGCCAAACACATCTGAAACACACCCGAGGACCCGGGACCCCGTCGAATCACACCAACCCGGTCCATAACACAAAACGGACCTGCTCGAGGCCTCAAATCATACCAAATACTCAAAACTACAAATTGCGCATCAATTCAAGCCTAATGAACTATTGAATTTCTGTCTTCCACATGTAATGCCGAAACCCATCAAATCACGTCCGATTGACCTTTAATTTGGCACACAAGTCACATTTCACATTACGTACCTACTCCAACTTCCAGAATTGGAATCCGGCCATGATTGCAAAATTCCACTCTAGGTCAAACTTCCAAAAACCTCCAACTTCCAACTTTTTTTCCAAATGACCCCAAAATGACCTACGGACCTCCAAATCCACATCCGGACGCGCTCCTAAGACCAGAATCACCATACGAAGATATTCCCAGGCTCGGAATTCCATACGATCTCGGGTCATCCAAAACCCAATCTGGACATACACCCAAGTCCAAAATTATCTACGTACCTGTTGGAACCTTCAAATCCCGATTCTGAGGTTGTTTACTCAAAAGTCAAACCTTAGTCAATTCCTCTAACTTAAAGCTTCCGAAATTAGAATTTTCTTTCCAAATCAACTCCGAACTTCCTAAAATTCAATTCCTATCACATGTACAAGTCATAATACCATAAGTGAAGTTACTCAAGCCTCAAACCACCGAACGACGCACTAGAACTCAAAACGACCAGTTGGGTCGTTTCACTGGCTGTTGCTTGTAATGAGTCTTTAACTCCCTACAAATACTTTATGATATTTTTACCCATTTCATTACGAAGTTATCGAAAATTTCCCCTTCATCTTGACTCGTGAATATGAAATCTTATTTCCAAAACCGTCACCTTTAAGGTGAACTTCTCATGTTCTGATGCTCCCCCACATAAGAGTAAACCCAATTCAGACTCTAAAGCTATCACCCGAAGTCTTTATTAAACTGTCATATCACAGGAAACTTACCGTTGACCATATACATGACCACCCGCTACAATAAGCTCCTTATTGCCCAACTAGAAACCTTTAGTTTACCATTTAAATCTTTCATCGCACCTTGAATTTTTATTTCATCATTATGTTGATATGCTCAATATTTTGACAATAGGATAGATTGGTTATACTCATAGGAACTTTCTTTGTTCATTTTCGTATCCAAGTATCACGTCGCAAATAGCTGCAACATATATTGCTAAGGGCCAATATTTTCCTCCCTTACGACATCATTATAGTTAGCACTTCACTCCCTTTCATGTTCACTCTACCATTGAAATCTCTTATAACATTTTACCCTTCAATCCATGCTCTAATACAGTTCTAGAAAGTAGGACTACCTTGCACCTCTCATCTCATGCTTAAATATGTTGAACAAGTGTGACTCCCTTAGGCTAAATCCATATATCATTATATAACTTTTCACAACATATACCATCTTCACAATGCTAAATGTAAGAATTACACATTCTATCTTTATACCACCATCATGTTCTCAAGTCGCATATATATATATATATATATATATATATATATATATATATATATATATATATATATATATATATATATATATATATATATATATATATATATATATATATATATATATATATGAGATTCCATAGTATATACCTCTGAAATTATATTTCTTGCTATTAAGTCCTTTCATAAAACTTTGTTTTGATGGTGTCCCACCGAGTAGCCTATTGCTTATGATAAATATGTCATGCATATAGGGTCTTATGACCTCTTGCCTTCATCATAATGCGAACTCTTTTGCCCGTAGCTAATACCACATATTTACATCAAGATATTTCATATAAAAAATATATATACTTGTATATTTTCCCATTCTTCATGGTATCATTGACCTCGTCCATACATATCAAGTTAGAATTTGTGACACAATATCATGTTGTCTTAGAATTCTTGTAACTTATCAATCTCCAAATCCGTACAATCACCGTTTTCAATTTTGTTTTCGAACACGTTATACGTATAACTTATAAATAACTTTAACTTAGCTCGTGAGCCATTCCAATATTTATTTTTCTTAAAACATAAGGATTCGTCCTCTCACAAGTTAATTGTTCTTTCAACATTAGGCGCATATAGAGTTGCTTTGAGATCATTCTTGGAAATTCGAAATTCTCAATCTTTCATCCTTTCAACAGAATAAAATAAGACATACCTCGACTGGAAAAACTCAAGATTATCATTCCACGTCATTTTGTTTCTCTAAAAACCTATATTGTTTCTTATAACCTCCAATATAACGCCTTTCGCGCATCTCATGCCTTAATATTTTCACACTTACCCATTCAAGTTCACATACTTTATACTCGCATACCTTGGTATGCATAATTAGACATTGAATTTTATTTGTATCACATTCATCATCTGGAGGAACTCAAGGTTGTCATGCTCATCTTTTACATATGGGATGCTCTCCAACTCGTACTTACATGTGACACTTTATTTCTTGTGTGTCACTTCTATTACATATGACACAATCATGACGATAAACTATCATGTGTCACGACCCAAAACCCTGACTCAGGTCGTGATGGCACCCAACAGTGAGGTCGGGCAAGCCAACACTCAAAGGGTTCTTTCTTACTTGATTAAAAATTTCAACATATACCAAGTTTTTAAAGTTTAAATCATAAATCGAAAAGGGGAATTAGCCAGTTTTAATCAAAATCAGTCATAAGGAGGCGTGAGACAATATATATATAGACCCGTAATCCATAATAACTACCACGTGTGTGCCAGGAACTAGTGTCACAAGTCCTACGGGAATACTAACAGAATATACAAAAGATATAATATACAGTCCCACTGTCAGAAAGAAATATATGGGAAATAAGCAAAAGAAACTCCATGGTGCTACCGGAGATCGCTAGGAGAAGCAGCTCACCGTGAAGTCAGGTCCGTCTATAATCAAAATCAAGCTCCGGTCTGACAACCAGATGAACCAGCCTCAGAACCTGTACAATTAAGTGCAGACGCGTAGCATTATTACATAAATATATATATGTACCCAGTGAGTATCCCGTCTAATCTCGAAGAAGTAGTGACGAGAGGTCGACTTGACACTCACTAAGGTCCAACATTATAATTTAACAGAATATGATGAAAATGGTAGGCATGTAAAGGTAGTGAAGCAGCAAATATATATAAGGCACTGAAATCCAAGTAAATACTGGAAGTAAATAAACAATTACTACTTCATCTTCCCTACATATCTGTCAAATCAATATCCATGAATTCAGTAAAAATTTATCATGCGCATACGGGATAAGGACAATCGGCCTGAGCCATAAAATAATCATATCCGTGCACTGCCGAGGGTCGAACGGCCCAAACCATAAGTGCAACTTTGCCATAAGGTACTCATATCTATGCACTGCCGAGGGTCGAACGGCCTGAACAATAAGTGCATCTTTTCCATAAAGTAATCATATCTATCCACTGTCGAGGGTCGAACGGCCCGAACCATAAGTGCATCTTTCAATTCGTTGTGGCGTACGGCCCCCTCCCATGAGAGTGGGGGACAATCACATACCGCTCGCGGAATGTAAATCGCGAAGCGGTCACATGCACACACAATATTCTTTTTAAATTACTTTTTAGTGAACAATCCCATAAAATTTCTCAAATTCCATGATCTCAGGGAAATAAGGACACCATCCTCGCCAATAGTAACCTCCTTGGCACCACCCTGTACCACTATCTCCCGAAGCTCTGCTAAGCACGGATCATCGAACTGTCAGGCCTTAATCTCCCCCAATAATGAAGACTGAGCAACCACATATGCTAAAACTCGGTGAGGCTCTGAAAGATCTAATCTCACCAGGCGATTAGACAAGGACTGATTGTCCAAGGCTAGAGGTCTCTCCTCTGCTGCAATATAAGCCAAACTACCCATACTCTCTGTCTTCCTGCTCAAGGCATCTGCTACCACATTTGTCTTGCCCGGATGATAGTGAATGGTGATATCATAATCCTTCAACAACTCAATCCATATGCGCTGCCTCAAATTAAAATCTCTTTGCTTGAACAAGTGCTGCAAGCTGCGATGGTTTGTATAAACCTTACAGGACACCCCATACAATTAGTGCCATAAAATCTTAAGAGCATGAACAATCTCCTCCAACTCCAAATCGTGCACGGGGTAAGTCTTCTCATGAAACTTCAGCTGGCGTGAAGCATAAGCAATAACTCTCTCTTCCTGCATCAACACACACCCCAAGCCAATGCGTGAAGCGTCGCATTATACTGTGTAAATCCCAGAACATGAAGGCAATACTATGACTGGTGCAGAAGTCAATGGTGCCTTGAGCTTCTGAAAGCTCTCCTCACACTCATCGGACCATCGAAATGGGCCATTATTCTCAGTCAATCTAGTCAATGGAGCTGCAATAGAAGAGAACCCCTCCACAAATAGGAGATTATAGCCTGCTAGGCCCAAAAATCTCCTGATCTTTGTAGCTGAAGTAGGACACGGCCAACTCTGAACTGCCTCAACCTTCTTAGGATCAACCTTGATACCCTCTCCGGATACCACATTCCCTAAGAATGCCACGAAATCCAACCAGAACTCACACTTGGAGAACTTAGCACATATCTTCTATTCCCGCAAAGTATGGAGCACAACTCTCAAATGTAGCTCGTGCTCCCCCGGGCTACGTGAGTAAATCAAGATGTCATCAATAAAGACAATGAAAAAGGAATAAATATACCGCCTGAACACTCTATTCATCAAGTCCATGACTGTTGTTGGGGCATTAGTCAAGCCAAAGGACATCACCAGGAACTCATAGTGGCCATATCTCGTACGGAAAGCAGTCTTAGGAACATCCGAGGCTCGAATCTTCAACTGATGGTATCCCGATCTCAAATCAATCTTGGAAACACCCGAGCACCCTCCAACTGGTCAAACAATCATCGATGCGCGGCAAAGGGTAATTGTTCTTAATGGTAACCTTGTTCAACTGGCGGTAATCAATACACATATGCATGGACCCATCCTTCTTCTTCATGAATAGAACTGGAGCACCCCACGGCGATACCCTCGGTCTGATGAACCCCTTAGCCAACAACTCCTCAAGTTGCTCCTTCAACTCTATCGGAGCCATACGGTACGGAGGAATAGATATAGGCTAGGTTCCTGGAGTTAAATCAATGCAGAAATCAATATCACGATCCGGAGGCATGCCCGGAAGGTCTGAAGGAAATACATCAACAAACTCTCGAACAACTGGCACTGAATCAATCATCGAAGACTCGGCGGTAGTTTCCCGTACATAAGCAAGATAGGCCAGACAACCCTTCTCGGTCATATGTCGAGACTTCATGAATGAAATAACCTGGCTGGCTGCACTAACTGAGGAACCTCTCCACTCCAGCCTAGGAGACTCGGGCATGGCTAAAGTAACTGTCTTGGCATGGAAATATAGCACAAAATGATGAGGAGATAGCCAATACATGCCTAGAATAACCTCAAAATCAACCATGTCGAACAATAAAAGGTCTGCTCTGGTCTCGAACCTAGAGAAGGTGATCACACAAGACCGATAGATCCAGTCTACCACCACAGAATCGCCCACAGGAGTGGACACATATATAGGAGAACACAAGAACTCACGAGGAGCATCCATAAAATGAGCAATAATGCTAAAACATTTGAATAGGTGGATCCTAGATCAAATAATACTGAAGCCTCTCTACCACATACTGAGATAATACCTGTGATCACGGCGTCTGAGTCCATTGCATCTGATATGGCCGGAATGGCATAGAATCTAGCTGGAGTACCAGAAGACTGAGCTCCACTAGAGTGAAGAGGAGATGCCTGACCTCCCCCTGACTGGCCTCCACCTTTAGGACGACCCCTGTTGACCTGTCCTCCACCTCTAGGTGGCCGGACTGCTGGTGCTGGACTCATCGGCTGATAACCCTACTGCACGGCCTTACCCCCAAACCTGGAACAACGCTTCCTCATATGACCTGGCTCCCCCACACTCGTTACAACCTCTAGGTACCATAGTCTTGCTGCCCCGAAGAAGAACCCTAAATGGTCGGAGGGCAATGTGAGCCCTCTGGCATAGCACTGAAGTAGGGGTTGGAGGATCTCAGATGACCGGGATAACCACTGGGCGAACTCTGAATGGCTGGAGGACGGTAGGAACGCTTTGGCATGTCACTGAAATAAGGCCTCACTGGAACACCTCGGGGAGGTGGTGGAGGTGCTGAATATGAAGGCCTGATGGGCTGACTACTCCTAAACTGACCTCTGCCCCTAACTGGGTTACCTCTGAATTCTCCGGAGAATCTAGCCCTCTTGTCCTGCTACCCCTGCTCCCTGCTTCTCGACCGATAACCCCCGATCCTGCGAGCAATCTCTACCACGGGCTGATAAGGAGTACACATCTCCACCTCTCGGGCCATGGTGGCTCTGATACCTGGATGCAACCCAGCCACAAATCTTCACACTCTCTTTGCATCAGTAGGTAGTATCATGAGTGCATGGCGAGACAACTCTGAAAATCTGGCCTCATAATCTATCACTGACATTTGTCCCTGCTCTAGCCGCTCAAACTGATACCGCTGCTCTTCCCTCTCAAAGGGTTGGATATATCTATCCAGAAACATCTGCGTGAACTACTCCCAAGTGACAGGAGGAGAATCTGCTGGCCTGTTGAGAATATAGGACTGCCACCACCTACGAGCTCTGGAAGGTGGTGAAATCAACTCCATGGGACTCTAGTATCCTCATGTTATGCAGTCTGTCCCTGCACTTGTCCACAAAATCCTTGGCATCCTCGCCTCGCTCGCCCCCGAAGACTGGAGGGTGAAATCGAGTCCATCTATCCAATAACTTTTGCGGATCGCCGTCTGCAGCTGGTCTGGGCTCAGGTGCTGCTGCAACAGGCTGGACCCCACCCACGGGAAGTGTACCCGGGGTATGATGTAATGTTGATGTTTGGCCTGCAGCCTAGGCAGTAGGGGTCTGGACTCCCCCTCCCGCCTGAGAAGCGGAAGGATCTGCTGGAAATAAACCAGCCTGGGACATAGTGTCCATAAATCTCATCATACGGCCCATGACCTCCTGTAAGCCTAGTGCCATCATGAAGTCTACTGGAGCAGAATCTGCTGGGGGCAACTCGTCCTACTCCTCTATGATAGGATCCTCTGGTGGTGGTGCAACCGGAATAGTTCTGGGACGCCCTCGTCCCCTACTTCAGGTCGGTGACCTCCCCCGGCCTCTGCCACGGCCTCGGACAACGGGGATAGCGGCCTCTCCCGGGTCTGGAACATCAGATGCACGCGTCCTTACCATCTGTGAGAGAATAGAAGAATGAAATTTAGTAAACCATTCACTGCACGATAGAATAAGAATAAAGAGAGGTTTCCTAACACCCTATAGCCTCCTAAAGATAAGTACAGACGTCTCTGTACCGATCCGCAAGACTCTACTGGGTTTGCCCGTGACTCGTGAGACTTACGTGAACCTAGTTCTCTGACACCATGTTGTCACGACCCAAAACCCTGCCTCAGGTCGTGATGGGGCCCAACAGTGGGATCGGGCTAGCCAACACTCAATTTACTAAGGGTTCTTTATTACTTGATTAAACATTTCAACATATACCAAGTTTTTAAAGCTTAAAACATAAATCAAAAAGGGGAATTAGCATGTTTTAATAGAAAGCAGTCATAAGGAGGCGTAAGCCAATATATATACAGACCCGTAATCCATAATAACTACCACGTGTGTGCCAGGAACTAGTGTCACAAGTCTTACGGGTATACTAACAGAATATACAAAATATATAATATACAGTCCACTGTCTGAAAGAAATAGACGGGAAATAAGCAAAAGAAATTCCATGGTGCTGCCGGGATCGCAAGGAGAAGCAGCTCACCGTGACGTCAGGTCCGTCTATAATCAAAATCAAGCTCCGGTCTGACAACCATATGCACCAACCTCAGAACATGTACAATTAAGTACAGAAGCGTAGCATGAGTACATAAATATATATGTACCCAGTGAGTATCCCATCTAATCTCAAAAAAGTAGTGACGAGAGGTCGACTTGACACTCACTAAGGTCCAACAATATAAGTTAATAGAATATGATGAAAACGGTAGGCATGTAAAGGTAGTGAATCAGCAAATATATATAAGGCACTGAAATCCAAGTAAATACTGGAAGTAAATAAAGAATTACTTCATCTCCCCCACATATGTGTCAGATCAATATCCATGAATTCAATAACAATTTATCATGCGCATACGGGATAAGGACAATCGTCCTGAGCCATAAAATAATCATATATGTGCACTGTCGAGGGTCGAACGGCCCGAACCATAAGTGCAACTTTTCCATAAGGTACTCATATCTATGCACTGCCGAGGGTCGAACGGCCCGAACCATAAGTGCAACTTTTCCATAAGGTACTCATATCTATGCACTGCCGAGGGTCGAACGGCCCAAACCGTAAGTGCATATTTTCCATAAAGTAATCATATCTATGCATTGCCGAGGGTCGAACGGCCCGAACCATAAGTGCAACTTTTCCATAAGGTACTCATATCTATGCACTGCCGAGGGTCGAACGGCCCAAACCGTAAGTGCATATTTTCCATAAAGTAATCATATCTATGCATTGCCGAGGGTCGAACGGCCCGAACCATAAGTGCATCTTTCAATCCGTTGTGGCGTACGGCCCGCTCCCATGAAAGTGGGGGACAATCACATACCGCTCGCGGAATGTAAATTGAAAAGAGGTCACATGCACAAACAATATTTTTTTTAAATTACTTTTCAGTGAACAATTCCTTAAAATTTCTCAAATTCCATGATCTCAGGGAAATAAGCCGCATGTATCATTAAGCATATAGTTCATTTCAAGGAAGACACAAGGCATGATGTGGGCCTAACTACCCGGACATAATAATAATAGCCGCTACATACGGACTCTCGTCACTTTGTACGTACGTAGCCCCCACAAGCATCACACATAGCATTTAAATCACCTACGGGGACAATTCCTTCTTACGAGGTTAGAAAGGAGACTCACCTCGCGTTGAACCTACTCCCCGGTCAAGAATGCGTTCGAAACTCCGAACTCGTCACCCGAGGACTCGGAACTAATCAAATGTTATATAAATATATCAAACTATACTCAAAGAATGGAATTTTCCTACTATTTAGTCAAATTCATCATTCTTGAAGAAATCCCAAAATCCAACCCCGGGCCCATATGCTCGGATTCCAAAAATTCTCGAAGGAAACACTCACCCATAACCTAAGGATCGTTAATATATGATTTTTGTATGAATTCGTAGCAATTCATGGGTAATTATCTAAGTTCTCGAAAGCCCTAGGTTACTACCCAAATCCTTAATTTTCCACTAAGTAGGTAGTTAAATTCGACTAGGAATTCATGCATTAGCTAACTTTAGGATAGAATTCACTTACCTTTTAGCAGCTAGGTCGTGGGAATCTTTTCCAAGCTCTCAAGATCATCTATGGTGGAAGAAAATGCAGTGAAAATGGGATAATACCGCATTTAAAGACCTTACTGTGTACAGGGGTTTCCGCACCTGCGACTCGACGACCGCACATGCGGTCTCGCACCTACGAAAAATGGGACAAGGGCCTGGGCTCACACCTGCGGGCAGGAGTCCGCACCTGCGACTCCACACCTGTGGGAAAGGGCCTGCACCTGCGAGAACTGGGCAACCCACCTGGGGGTCGCACCTTCGAGGCTAAGACCACAGGAGCGGTCTCGCACCTGCGTCTGGTCAACCGCACCTGCGGTCAAACCAGATCAGGTGCACCAGCAACTGCTTTAGCTGGTTTTTGCCTCGTTTTGTGCCTGAGAGGCACCTGGGCCCACCCGAGCCCTCGTCGAAATATACCAACAAGTTCCAAATCATAATACGGACTCGCTCAATCCTTTGGAACACCCGCAACAACGCTAAAACTCAAAATCACACCTCAAAAACCCTAGAACCAAACTTAGGAACTTTAAGTTTCTTGAATTTGCTGACAATGCGCCGAACCGACCTATACTACTCGGAATGACACCAAATTTTGCAGGCAAGTCATAAATGACATAACTAAACTATTCCTGGTCTCAAAATTCCGTTCGGACCTCGATAACACAAAAACACGTCCCAAACCACAATATGAACTTAAGGAAACTCTTATTTCAATATTAGCGCCGAAACACTCCAGGGTCATCCAAAACCCATTCCGAACATACACCCAAGTCCGAAATCATCATACGAAGCTACCGGAACTGCCGAAACTCGATTCCGAGGTTGTTTACTAAAATGTTGACCGAAGTCAAACTTGGCGAAAAAGGCAAACCTTAAGGAACTAATTGTTCCAATATCGCTCTAAACACTTCTGAATCCCTGACCACCTGCCCCTGCAAGTCATAAATCGCAATAAGCCACTATGGGAAGCTTCATTTAGGGGAACGGGGTCTGATAACGCAAAACGACCGGTCGGGTCGTTACATCATGCTCAGAGGAAACTCGATATCTAGTATAATAAGGGTCATCTCCCACATCTTGTAACATTCCCTTTTCGGATGATCACGAAAGTCTTTTTCTTTTTCTTTTGGGAAGGTGTCTTTGGTCATTATTGTCACTGTATTAACTATGCCATACTTCTTATGAGTCATACTATATTTACCATAAACTTGATTGATTCACATTCACTTATCAATTAGATCCATATCACCTCTCTATATCTTGTCATGATAATTTAAGATGCAATATCTTCATTTACAATATTCTTTTTTTTGTACCTTTGCTAAACTCTTTAATGGTAATTACTATAGTAAACTGTCATTCCAACATCTTGACCAACAATCTTGAATTGAAATCTAGGGTCTAACATAGGTGCCCTTATTCGCATCCTTTAGTAAAATTCTTTATAAGTCATGACACCATCCTAACAATACTAACTGACATCATCACCTTATTTTCTTCCATGATTTCTCAGTATTCAACTGATAATTCTTATTCACCAAAGTCCTACGTGTTGACTGTATCGGTCCCAATCTATTCGCAACTTATCTTTCCATTTTGAACAGATTTGACACTTTCTGGATATTACCCCAAACATCTTTTATTATAACTGGAACCTTGAGCTTTATTCTCGTCACTTCTATATCATCCACAACATGTAATCAATACGATCGAGAATTCGTACTCTCACTTCATGCATAAACGCACGATCTAGGGTATGAAGAAAGTGAAACTCCCTAGATGTCATCGTAGCCTCCCCAATATAAGTGTTTTCGGCAACACACAGATAAGAGGGACTCTACTAGACACGGCTCCATAGACTTCCTAGGACTCGACATAGAACCTAGGGCTCTTATACCAAGTTTGTCACGAACAAAAATCACATGACTGGCACCAGGCACACTACCCGACCCGAGCAAAGCAAACCATGTGATACACCCAAATCATATGCATGAAAACCAATTTAACTGTGGAATCTCTTTGAAAATTATATAAATTTTCAAGTTAAATGATAAATATTTTCCAATTCAAAATCACACATGACGCCTTTCATGATAATAACAATGAGACTAAGTAAAATAAATATACTTTCATGAATGTCATGTACAACCCCGTTAACCTTTCACAACTTTCTATTGAGGCTCTATACCAAAGAATAGAATTAAACACTTAGGCTAATACCCGACTAGCATAAATTAAGAAAACAATATGATATCTACCACGAAATAGGAGTGGTGTCTCACCATATACCTCAGGAAGAGAGTCATCATAGCCCTGACTGCATGCCACGTATCATACCTCGTCCTGAAACATGTAAAGTAAGAGGGACCCTAGACGGGGCCCTTAAGGGCTGAGTACACCACATCGTACTCAATAAGTGTCATAGACTCTCTCTAACTTAAGTTCTTGGGACAAACTTTATAAAAATAATGCATCAATATTTGATATAAAACGATAAGAAATTTTATCAATTCATGATCCTTGTCCTTTTAAATAAAATCCAAGTGAAATATATCCTACAATATAAACTTTTAAAACATTTATATCAACCCAAGATTTTGGATAAAATCATACAAAATCATTCCATTTTCTTTAAGTCATTGAAATCACTTTCGGCTCCTTAAGCTTAAACATAAGAAAACCATCCTTACCATTCACTGGGAGTACTATACCATCACCGATATATGAAGGTCAACTAGGTTATGTCCTTAGCGGCAAGTATCATCTACCCTACTTGCTCAGGTCGTCTTATTGTAGTGCCATGCGAATGAACTCAGCCATGCTAATAATAGCACAAAATAGTACCCTCTCGAGGGAGAGCACTCTATTGTACTCTATACCACAAAGTGGCCATCTACACCTACACCGTCACGTGTAGTTTCATGACGACGAACACAATATATCTGAAGTCAATCTCGATGAACACAAGTAACTCCCAAATATTTGATACTTCAAAAATATATTCGTAGCATAGTAGCCTCAGATGATCTATTTTTATCAAATCACAGCATTAATAGAAAATCTAAGCTATTTGAACGAAATTAAACCTTATACATGTTAAATCCTTTAGCAATATAACATCAATATTTGAAAGATACCACAAGTGTTATTCTATTGTCAATTTTCAAAAGAAATACTTTCCATGAAAACTTATCTTTAGCACTCAAATATGTATACTCCTA
Organism: Nicotiana paniculata; assembly: GCA_005239505.1. Lineage (NCBI taxonomy): Eukaryota > Viridiplantae > Streptophyta > Magnoliopsida > Solanales > Solanaceae > Nicotiana > Nicotiana paniculata. The sequence goes on from ML338224.1 coordinate 45,190, forward strand.
TCAATACATAAGTTTTGATACAAACTTATAACATTTACCTTGAGTGTCATTTTGCCAACAAGATTTAAAATAAAATTTTATAAAACAATATGACACTGCATATGCAACGTAATATTTTAGTACATGGAGAGACATCCGTACTTGTTTGTCCCCACAAGCACGACAACACAATTGCAAACAACCTAAGAGAAAATCCCTCAAGAAGAGTAAGTTTTAATCAACTTACCTCGCTTTCGCATTATTAACATTCACAGCCTTTCAATCATCTTCCATCGTTCCATCCTTGATTAAAATGCTCAAGCATCACCAAGTCGATATCTACAGTTAGATATCCCAATTACATCAAAATATGACCTAAAATATTGATCAATATCCATTTATGGCTCATAAGTTGACTACTAGCCTCCAACAACTCAAATCGCCGAATAGATTCACTTACTAGAATATACAACTCCACTCTTATCAATTAATACCCATTTGAAGTCATCAATGATAATGCTTTAATTTTCCAATACCACCAAATTACTACTCATCGTCTTCAATAACCAATATTTCCAAAATATTCAATTTGGTGATTACTTAGTTGAGAAATTTCAATTTAGCTAGAAAATGATTCCATAGGTTCATCGCATCCTTTAATTTCATTTCTAAGAACACTCTTCATCTTCCAGGTTTTCTCAAAAACACTATTCATGGCGTGAGCTAGGGTTTGTTAATTCAATTATCCAACCATAACAACTTGAAACAAATATTATAACTACTATCACCGACTCATAAGAAATGAGTTTGAAGCATTAGGATTACCTTCTTGAAGCTTTTCCTCAAAAACCCAATGTTTTGAAAGTTTAGTGTTCTTGAACAACTTGAAAGATTTCTAGGGATTTCAAAGATAAAATGATGTTAATACTAGTGTTAATAGGATGTTATTAACTTGAAATATCGTTAAAAGCTCACCTTGTATTCTTAAGTTTTCCTAAAGGTCGAATCCACCATGAAAGCACCAAATCCTAGCTCCAAAATACCCTCTCACCCGACCTTGTACTTATAGGCCCAAATTTCCAGGTTTCGGATGCAGCCCCGGATGCTTCGCATCCCCACTTCACTCCTCTTCGAAGCCTGGACGCGGACGCTATGGCGGTATTTCACTGCCATCCTTTGGTAATCTAATAGTAACTTCTTGTAGGAATGTCCAAATGATACACGGTTTGAAGCGTTAGAATCTAGACTCAATGATCTTTCATTTGATATGTTTTCCATCGCATAACTCAAATATATATTTAGATATGCTCGTCCAAATTTAGATCTTGTGCATACTCATTTGGAACTTTAGTCTATCATGTAATTTCCAACTTGACTTAGACTTAGGGCTATCCTTAGACCCCACATCGCTTATAATATGCCGCGTATACTTATTATCATATCCAATTGATATCCATCATATTAATAGTCCTCTTATGCACACAAAATAATATAATTATCACACATCAACTTTCTTAATAGCGCTTAACTACTTCAAAATTTTCTGGGGTGCTATAGAGTGTGTCCGGATATTGATTTAGAGGTCCGTAGATAATTTTGGCTTGAATTAAAAAAGTTGGAAAAATGAAAGTTTGGAGAGTTAAGTTTGACTGAGAGTTGACTTTGTGGTTACCGAGCTCGGATTTTGATTCCGGAAGTTGGAATATTATGTTGTGTCATTTCTGACTTTTGTGCAAAATTTGTGGTTAATCGGAGTTGATTTGATATGTTTCGATATCGAATGTAGAAGTTAGAAGTTCATGAGTTCTTCAAGCTTGAATCGATGCGCGATTCGTGGTTTATTGGTAAGTTTTGTTGAGGTCCCGAGGGCCTCGGGTTTGATTCGAATCATGTTCGGCGCATTTTGAACCTTAGAGGAACTGCTAATTTCTGTTGCTGGTTTCACTATACACGATCGCAAGTGGGATCTCGCGATCACGAAGAGTTGTTTGGGACTAGTGGAAGAATTTTTTAATACATTCACAAGCGAGTTTATGCGATCACGTGTGTTGGGGAGCCAGTGAATCGCGAACGCGTGGGTTAAGTCGTGTTCGCGAAGAGAAAAGGAAGAAGCTGGGGTCTCACGATTTTTTTCTTTGTGACCACGTGGGTAGGTTGGCGATCACGTAATGTGTTGATCCTGTGAGCGTCTAATTTTTGCCTCGCATAGGAAATTACCCCTAAAAACAATCCAAAAATAGTTTTTTTATTGTTTTATGAATTTTAGGAGTTTTCTTTATTTTTTTTACATTTATTCGCGTCGTTTATGCATTTTAGGGATATCGTAAATCATAAAAATCAAAAAATATTCGAATCTTAATTTTATAGCATTTTAGATTTTAAATTGTATTTTTTCTAGGATTTATTTATATTGTAAGAGCATTATTTAAATGTATAAAAACCAAAGAAAATGCATTATCAGCTTAGTTAATTAATTAGGTCATTAGGTTAATTTTTTAAATTAGTTGGAATTAGGAGTGTTAGATAAATTGGTTATTCTTGAAAATGAAAAGAAAGAAAAGAAAAGGCTATTTTCAAAATAGGCCAGCAGCCCAATCTTGCAAAACCCACCCCAGCCCATCTCTAAACTAATCCAATACCCATTACCCCCTCATTATATAACCCTACCCCATTACCCTAAAAAAGAGATAGAGACCAAAAAATCCCCCCCCACCCCAAAGAAGAAAACGACGTAGCTTTTTTCCTTTTTCATCTTCTCCACAGACCCAAGAAAAAGGACCTGTAATGTTTTGCTTAAAGTATATATATTTTGATGTATATCGCCTCATATTTTACTTTTATTTCGTGAGTTTTAGATGTTAATTTTGATGATTTATATTGATTTGTGGTGTTTTTATGTGTAGGAATAATTTGGGAGCAATTGGGGACGAAACGCACAAAATTAGAGTGAAAACGCAAAAAACCGGGGAATTGCATTTTTGGGCGCCACAGGCAGGGCTTGGCGCTACCTGTGGCACTGGAGGCAGAATACTATTTCCAAGAAGCGCCTTGGTGGGAGCCTGGCACTTCCCAGGGCGCCGATGATGTGAACTTCTCCTATTTCGACCGGGACTCAGTTAATTCGACCCTAGACCTACCCAACACGTATAAAAGCAAGTCTAAACTCAATTTTGAGAGGGGAACGTAATTTTTGGTGAGAAACGAAAGAGAAACACAATTGGGAACACGGATTTGATCAATTCTTCCATATCTTTTCTAGTACTCATTGATTTTATGTTTGAAAACATTATTTTTTATGATTGTATGAACATGTGTGGCTAAGAACCCTATTATTCTAGGGTCATAGGTGAAACATGAATGTTGTATTTGAATTTTAATTTGACGAATTTGATTTTATCATATTGGGTTGTTTATTTAATTCTGTTCTTAATTATTTTACTGAGTAGCTAACAGTGAAATACTATCTACGAATCTAGAGTTGAACTCGAAAGTGGAAATATTAGATTGCATAAAGAATTAAATAGAGCAGGTTCCTGAACCCGGGTATCGGGGAACGAATTGGCAATTAGGATAAACATATACCTATTTGCCTTGCTTGGTTGAAATACAGGAATTGTGAATGCATTCTTGTTAATCTTGATTCCATAGACATATAGGCATTAATTTAACTTGAATAGGAGAATAAGAACTCGAAATATTCTTATGAGTAATATCAACCATCTCAATCAACAATCTAGATAAATCACTTAGTCATTTTAAGCCAAGAATATAACACGATTGTTAGCTAACCCGTGACCCTGGAATATCCTCTCCTATTGATTGTTAGTCGAAATTACTATTTGTGTTGGTTGATTTCCTAGTTAATTCATTAATTGGTATTTTAGGTAGTAACTTAGTTAATTATATCTTTTGTGATAAATCTCTCGAATCGATAAGTTAATTGAGTTGAATCTGTCAAAAGTTAATCATAAGTCTTCGTGGGACGATACTCTACTCACTACTTTATTACTTGACCACCACGTATACTTGCGTGAGTGTGTTTGGTCGCAACAACCTGCTAGCTTCCAAAACACAAAAAAAATGGCAGGCCTATTTCGAGAGGATTCCATCTTCTTCTTCTTCTTTTTTCGCTTTTCATATCTGAGCTCTTTCAATCTTCATCAAAAAAAAAAAAAAAACCTTCAGCACATTATACATTAAGGGATTCTCGTCACTGATTTTCTTTTATTTCCTCCATTAAAACGTACCAAAACCTCCAAAAATAACCTCTAAACTCAGCTGAAAATAGCTATAAAACAGACCAAATCTCATTCATTAAAAACGTCCAAACCCCATTGAGTAGGTCCGAGGTCCCGGCGAGATTCGAAGTAAAGCTTTTGTTACAGTTTTTGGTTACGAGAATTAAAAGTTGCTGCCTCGTATCGGTTTCCGATTTTGTTTATATTTAGAAGGATAAATTTCTTTTGCTGCATTACAGGTCCGTTAATTGATCTATTTTGTTTCTTCATGCTCTTGTTAGCTTGTTAAATAGCTTCAAACATTTTCTAGCTCATGAAATGCCTCCGTTGCTGTTTGTTTGCTTCTGTTACATATGAATCTAAGAAAGATCCTTTCTATTTTTAATTATTTTATTACTAAACATGTCTTGATGTTTTAATTGATTGTTGTGCCAGTTTCTGTCTTTAGTTTTCTTCAAAATATTTGTTTGTTTTGACCCTTTATTATATCATATGTAATTAGCCCGAATAATTTTCATTAATGGAATAGTTTTGAAATGGGAAACAATAGTATAATATAGAGGGGCCATAATTGATTTGCTAACTTGGATCGTATGATCACTAACTTTAAGTAGTATAATTTGATGTTCCGAATAATTTGAGACAAATTAAAATATATCATGTTAGTAAGTCTTTAATAATATTGCATCCATAAATCATGGCTCACAATGATCTCAAAAAAGTATAGAAAAATAACTCGAACATCATAGCGTGTTTTAGGCACTTTAAATAAATGAATTATCGTGGTCGTGGGTACGGTTCCCATGGCATGGTCACGATACATTAATCCAAATTCGGGTGCGCATTTCATGTGGCCCGGCCATAACTTCGAGCAGTAATAATAAAATAAGCATGTTGTAGATCGCGGGTACCATTCCCGTGGCGTGATTCGCAATGTGCGTAAAACAAACGGTTGTGCGACATCGCGACTTGTTCAACAATTTCCATAAATCACAGACCTCTTAAAATTAAATCAATTTATGAACATTGTAGTTTGTTTTAGAAGAAATTAATAAATAATAAATTATCACGACTATGGGTAAGGTTCCCGTGGCATAGTCATAGATACGTAATTCCAAAATTCGAGTGCACGCTGGCGTGACTCGACCCCTAATTTTAAATAATTAAAATAAACACGTTATGAATCACGGATGCGTTTCACGTGACATGATTTGTGATGTGTACAACATAACAAATGCGCGACACCGCAACTTGTTTAAATAAACTCCTTAATTGTTTAAATTATTTAAAAGCGGCTAACAGGTAAAAAGGCTAAAATACAATAGGTTTAAAACTTGTAATGAATCAGATAATTAGGCCAATTATTAATAGCTAAGTGACCGTGCTAGAACCACGAAACCCGAGAATGCCTAACACCTTCTCCCGGGTTAAAAGAATTCCTTACCCGGATTTCTGTGTTTCGCGGACTGTAACACGGAGTCAAACTTCCTCGATTCGGGATTTTAAACCGATAACTTGGTACACCATAAATTATTCCAAGTGGAGACTCTGAATTTGAATAAATGATCCCGTTTCAGTTATTGTCACTTTAACTGGAAAAACTCCCTAATGCCCATCCTGGCGGGAAAAAGGAGTTGTGACAGCTCTAGCGACTCTGCTGGGGAACGAACCCAGAATCTCTGGTTCAGGGTTCAGAATTCGAGCTTAGAATAACTATTATGATTGGGTTTCATGATTGTCTGATTTTTACGTGTTTGAGCCTAATGCGTTAAATGCCGTTTTTTACCGCTTTGATATTATGTGGACTGTATATAAGCTGTTGTGAAACCCTTCTTCTCTCTGAGTCTTTTAAATCTTCTGGGAAGTGCACGCTGGCGTGAATTCTTTTCTGTTAGTGTCATATCCCTAATTTAGAACGAGGATTGGACAAGTTACAAAGCCGGATGATCTTTTGGTTACCAGTACGCTGCCCCCCCCCCTCCGGCTCGAGTTGTCCGCTCGGGTAAGCCAGGTCTAGAACAATACACCCAGGTTTCAAAACCTTGAATAACATTGCCTCATACCGGATCCCTAGTAGGAATGCTTGTTTGCATCATGTGCATTTGACTTAGAGGACTCAACATAGGGGTTGGGTCCGTCTAGGACAGGTGTATCCAATTTAAAAGACCATCCTGATGCATCTTACGTGCTACCTGCGTATATGTTTGTTTCGGCTTGCATGTTGACTGGATTTTAGAATAGGGAAAGAAAATCAAAAAACAAAAATAAAAAAAAACAAGAGTGAAGTAGGACAGAAAATACTCGATTCTAAAAATATCAGTGTTCAAGATACCCCGAAACTCTGCCGAAATTTCGAAACAAAAAGGGAAAAGAACAAAAAAAAGAGGAAGAAAAAAGAGAGTCTTTTCAAAATAAGTCCTATTTTGCCTCTTTTCATACGTCAAAATTCACCGAACTACGCGGTTTTGATTCCCACTAGTTGTGGGATACGTAGGCAACCCCCATCAGGTCCAGCCCTATTTTTGCAAAAGAAGGAAACAGTCAAATAGGGAAATGTTTGTCATAATAAAAGTTAGGCGATGTCGTTCTTTCCAAATGGTCGAAATGTCCCGACGGGACGCCGAAAGGCTGTTTTTGCAAGAATAGCCACTCATGTTTTTTACACATATTGGGCCGCTTAGCAAACACAGCTCTAGAATCTTCCCCCCGAAGTGCCAGCGGGCCGTATCCGCAATAGTAGCCTTATTTTGATTTTTTAGTCCGGTTTTCAATATATATATATATATATATATATATATATCATAACCTTTTTGTTTCTTTTGGTAATTTTTCAAATAAAACTCCTTCATTTAGCATGCTCACCCTAATTTAAAAAAAAATGTGCAGAATGAGCACTGTTCAAAATTTACCGTTGAAGGTTATGGATCAGATTCCACTAGCACTCCGCATGTGGTAGGAGGATTTGGGAGAACAAGGACGAGACATGGTCAACCGTCACCTGGGGGCACTCACGAAGCTATTGAAAATTCAACTGAGGAGTGATGTAATAGAGGCATTAGTATCATTCTGGGACTTCCGCTCACAATGTCTTTCACTTCTTAAATTTTGAGCTTACACCTACTCTGGAAGAAACGGCGGGTTATATAGGGAACACAAAAGGATTAATACACAAGTACCTGATATATCCAAGGATTGTTACTCCCCACAAGTTCCTGGATTGGCTGAAAATAAACAGGCATGTCAATATTGAATGTCTGTCAGGTGGAGCTTCCCTGTTTCCTTTTCTATACCAACGATACGGGAATTCAGGGGGATTCGACAACCCGGAAAATGGGCTTTGTAGTAGAGGAGACCGGTCAAAGTGGGAGACGCATAGATGCTTCGCCTTCATGGTGGCGTTTTTAGGCCTTTTGGTATTCCCAAGGGAATACAGGCATATTGATTTTCGAGTAGCCGGGGTTGTCCATATATTAAATACTCAAGCCAAGAGTACCCTGGCACCCATGATCGTATCAGACATATTCCGAGCCCTCACCTCCTGCAAGGCCGGAGGCAGGTTCTTCGGGGGATGTAATCTGCTGTTACAAATGTGGATGATCGAGCACCTTTGTCACCGTCCTCGATACATGAACAATGGGTCTACGAGAAAAAATTGCGTTGAAGAGTTTGTTACACGAGTGACAGGATTCGAGATGCCGGAAGGGGTCAAAAATTGGGTTACCCGCCTTCGTTCTACAATCGCGGATCAGATAGAGTGGACATTGGTTTGGCTTCCCGTTGATGAGATTGTTTATATGCCTCCCACTGGTCCCTATTTTTTGTTAATGCGTCTATGAAGCATCCAGCCTTATGCTCCATACCAAGTTTTGAGACAACTGGGAAAATGCCAGGCCATTCCCAGGGATGAAGATCTTAGCACTTATGCAGTCGAAATCCGCTATGATGCCTCGTTTCCTGAGAACGTGGTTCGCGATATTAGGAATTAATGCCAGTATTTGGGGGTAAACACCCGAGTACATGATTTTTGTAGAGGCGAGGTCTTACCTAGTTATCCCACCTGGTATGGAAAGAGAGTCGCAACAAACGGTGAATTTGAACGGCCAACCAAAAAACCTCATATCGAAGAGTTTATCGACATAGCACAGTAGCAGTGGGTTTGGCTAGCCAAGTAAAAGGAATATCGGGCCACCATAAGCAAACTAGAAGGACAAATTGAAAAAATCAAATTTGATAGTAGTTTGCAGGAAGCTGAAGATGAGGGGAAAAGAAGAGATTGGCTAGGGAAAATGAAGCCCTTCGAGCCCAAATCTAGAGGATGAAAACAGCTGCCGAGACACAGATCAGAAGTGAGAAAGATGAGAAAATTATAATCAACCTAAGGTGGAAAGTGCATGAATATAGTTTTGAGTTGACGAAGGCAGAGAAGGACTTGCTAAATGCCCAAACAAAGTTGGCCAGAAGTGCAGAAGAACATGCTAGGCTAGCCCATCAGTTGAAGCAGAAATATGAAAAAGAAGTGGCAAATCTGAAGAAAAGGTTGGTCTCCCTTAAGAACAAAATGATCCGACAAACAACGGATTTTAGGTAGAAAGGGAGCATTGCTATGCTTTGATTTTCGGACTAGAATAAAGCATGCAACAGCTACAAGACCAAAACAACACTGATGAACAGGTATTGGAAGCTCGGGCAGAATGAGGGTTAAAGAGATAGCCGACTACGTTAATATGAAATGCCATGAATGTGAAGACATGACCAGGTCTATGTTCTTTTCTTCTGTGATGATATTCGTCTGTCAAGTGATGATTGATCTAGACCACCTTCAACAGGATATTGCACGAAGGCCCGTGCGGAGACCGGCTGATGTCCCACAGGCCCCCGGGGTACCAATGGAGGCTTTGATGTATTTTTGATTTATTTTTTTTAGTTTGGAGTCTATATTTCCTTGAGTTTTGTTCAAGTTTGTTTTGTTATTTATTTCGAGTATGTATGTTTATTTCAGCAGTGGTCAATACTTTTAATTCCCTGTAATAGAAAACCAAAAAAAAGATGTGTTTTATTAATGAAAAACCCCAAAAATGTCCTTTTCTTTTATTTTTGCATTTGTTTCCTGAACTACGTAATGATATGATTCATGCGGCGTCATGATACGTAGGCAATCCCCATAGGATTCGATCATAAAAATGAAAAAAAAAAGAGAAAAGAAGACGAGAAAATTAAAAAAAAAAAAGAGAAAAAGAGAGAAAAAAAAAAGAGGGGCCAAACAAAAGGAAAAAAAGAGAGTGAGAATTAAGAGAGCGGAAAACAACAAAAGAAGAGAGGAAAAGAAAATCAAGATTCGAAATTTGGGAAAAGAGCCGGGATGAAACACACAAGTTGTCACAAAGAATTTAGAACTTTTAAATATTCAGGTGCATTGCATCCCCAATATGTGATTCACTATTTGTTAAATGCTTCAGAACTGACCAAGATGTTGTGTGTGAGTCAAATACAGATTTTGTTCAGGTGGTTAGTTTGTTGGCATCCTAGCAAGTCACCCCTATAACACCAGATCAAAACGCAAGGAGATTATGGCCAGTAAAGAAGAAGAAACAAGAGTTGTTGACCCACCAAGGGAGATGGTAGAATCCGAATCTGGGCTGAAAGAAGAGGTCCAAAGGTTGAAGCACCAAATGACGGAAATGCACCAGGCATGGATTAAGGGATATCCTCCACCCTCATTCCTTATTGACTATACAGAAAACCCTGCCTCCATCCCACCATGATCCCAAAACCAGATGTATAGCACTATTGATCTCTCTCCTCAACACGCACCAGGATTCACTCCTTACCACCATTACCCCGGCACTTCATCCCAAGTCTTTCATGCTCCACCAGCCAAAACAGTTGCATACCCTGCTCCAGAACCCGCTCTCATATTCGTATCTCCTCCACGAGCTACACTCCACGGGTCCTCTAGTGATCCTACATTTCAAACCCCCGACGCGCAATACTATGCCCCAGAACCTAATTTCAAAGTCCCGGACCCTTACTCTTACACCCCTCACTTTGAGCCTAATGCTGACACCGAAAAACCACCCAAGAACGCAGAGCAAGAGGAGATATCTGGGAAATTAAAGAGCTTGGAGAAATCATTGAGAAATATGCAAGGGCTAGGGAGCCAAGGGAGCATGGATTATAAGGATTTGTGTTTGTTTCCTGATGTCCAACTGTCTGCCGGGTTCAAGATGCCTAAGTTTGATTTGTATGACGGGCATGGAGATCATGTGGCCCACTTAAGGGGGTTTTGCAGTAAAATAAGGGGAGCGGGTGGAAAAGATGATTTTTTGATGGCATATTTTAGTCAAATCTTGAGTACAGCAGCGCTGGAATGGTATTCCCGCCAGGACGCAAGCAGGTGGTATACTTGGGATGATCTAGCCCAGGCCTTGGCTCGGCATTTTCAGTACAATGTAGACATCATTCCAGATCGCCTATCATTGAACAAGATAGAGAAAAGTCCCAATGAGAGCTTCAGAGAGTACGGTTTCCACTGGAGAGAACAGGCTACAAGGGTCAACCCTCCAATGGAAGAAGATGAAATGGTTGAATACTTCCTTCAAGCCCTGGAGCCTACTTATTTTGGCCATTTGATTTCGGCTATAGGCAAGTCCTTCAATGAGGTGGTGAAAATGGGAGGAATGGTGGAAGAAGGACTCAAGTCAAGCAAGATCATGAGTTACACCGCCATAAGGCAACCACGCAGGCGATACAAAGGCGGCACCGGAGGCGTGTTAGGTAAAAAGAAGAAAGAGGATGTTGCTATATCTCAGGTTCATGGCGTGGCCCGAGGGGTTTGTTTCACCAGTATACCCAACCTCGTCCCCAACCTCAAGCCTACACCCAAGATCCATATAATCCACCCCAACACTACTTCCCCCCGTCAGACCCTCAATATCCACCTAAACCATCCCACTACCATGTCCACCACGTACAGTCATATGCTCAACCCCCTCCTTACCCGCAATGGCATGCCCCAACTCCATAAAGTCCTTACCCACCCCCACCACCATACCGGAACCCTACTAGGCCAAGCTTCCGACCAAGGCCAGATTATAGAAAAGAAAGACAAGCACGGAAAGAAACCTTCACTCCTCTCAGAGAATCTCATACTAGTTTGTTCCAAAGATTGAGTCAATTGGATGTTCTGAGGCCGATCGAGTCGAAGCTACCAAATCCACCTCCAAGAAACCTGGATTATTCCCTCAGATGTTTATATTGTTCTGATTCCCCCGGGCATGACACAGAAAAGTGTTGACACTTGAATAGGGCAATTTAAGGGCTCATTGATACAAACCAGATTGTGGTCCAAAGTCCAGAGGCACCAAACATCAATAAAAATCCTTTGTCGGCCCATGATGAGACGCATATGATTGAGATAGTGCACAAGGACGGAAATCCCAAGGAGTCTTCAAAGTCTTTTATGATGATCTGTGCCAACAAAAGTACTTCAGCTAAAACTCCAGTTTCTACAAAGGCAACACCCTTGACAGTTGAAGGGGTGACAGAAAAGTTAAGCACGCTCAATATTAAGCCGCATGTTTTTGTCGTGAAAGGGTTCCCAGAGGATGTTAGAGCATAGATAGAAAAGACAAGAGTGGTTGTTCCAGGAATAGCAGGTAAGCCTGTCATAATTGTGGAAGGGGCTCGCATTGCCCCTGTTGTTATTAAACTAGTGATCCAGCTGCCAGTAGTGGATACCAAGGTTGTTCTGTGGAATTACAACCAAGTGATAGTAACTTATGAAGGGAAGGAAGTAGAGGGGGAAGTTAATGAAACCGGAGGGTTGACTCGTTTGGAGATGCTTTACCCCAGAAGAGTTGAGGAAAGCTAAGCCATTTAAAGGTAGCCAAATCCCAGTAAAGAAGTCAGTCACACAGGAAGAGACAGAAGATTTATTGAAGAAAATGAAGGTGCAGGACTATCCCATTGTGGAGCAGTTAAGGAAAACACCAGCTCAGATTTCTCTTTTATCTTTGTTGTATATTCAGATGAGCACCACAGGGCCCTCATGAAGATTTTGAATGAGGCCCATGTTCCTGATAAGATCACGGTGAACAATTTGGAGAATATTGCTAGAAAGATCTTCGACAAAAACAGGATCACTTTCTCGGATGAAGAACTTCCCATGGAGGGTACAGAACACAACCGAGCTCTTTATCTCATAGTGAAGTGCGAGGATTCTGTGGTTTCAAGGGTACTAGTTGATAATGGTTCCAGCACAAATATTTTCCCTCTGTCCACTTTGCAGAAGTTGAAAATTGGTACTGAAAGGATCCACGGGAACAGTGTATGTGTTCGAGGTTTTGACGGAGGAGGGAAGGATTCTGTTGGCGATATAATGCTCGAACTGACAATAGGGCCAGTTGAATTCACTATGGAGTTCCAAGTGTTAGATGTGGTCGTCTCTTACAACTTATTGCTGGGTAGGCCCTGGATACATGCTGCTAAGGCAGTCCCGTCTTCTCTGCATCAGTTGGTAAAGTTCGAATGGGACAGGCAGGAAATAGTTGTGCACGGTGACGAGAACTTGTCTGCTTATAATGACACAATTGTTCCATTTATTAAAGCTGAAGATGATAAAGGGTCGTGGGTCTACCAAACTTTTGATGCAGTGTCTGTTGAGAAGATTCCCGAAAGAGAGTGTGTTCCGGGCCTGAAGCTACCCTCCGCGTCTTTCATGGTAGAAAATGAAATGCGGAAGAATGGTTTTGTGCCAGGCAAAGGTCTGGGTTCATCTCTGCAGGATATCATGCATCCAGTGTGTCTACGTGAAAGTCTTGGAACGTTTGGTCTGGGATTCAAGCCCACAGGAAAGCATGGGAAGAAGTTTAAAATGTGAGAAGGAAGGAATGGTCACTTCCTAAGACTGTTCCACAGATCTCCAAGTCCTTTGTCAAGCCAAGGATCGCAAAGCGACCAGTATCAGCGGTCCCAAAACCTATGTTCGACTTTGATGAAGAGCTGGTCAAGAGGTTCCAGAGTCTATTTGATGAGGTTAATATGGTAGAAATCGGATAAGGTTCCAGTAATGCCGATGTGCAGCTTGTTGGGCCAAATGTGAAGCTTAGCAATTGGAAAGCTACTCCTCTCCCCACCCGGAAGGAGTTTTGGTAGTTTGCTTTGTTTTCCTTTCTGTTATCTGGGTTATTCCAGGGTTGTAATCCAGATTTTTATCTTTGCTTGTTTTGATGTACAAACTTTTCTATCCTTTTATGATTAATGAAATACAATTTCCAATTTTTTCATTATTTCTGATAGCGTTTCATTTTTGTTTGTTTTTTTTTCTTTTATACAGTTCTTTTTATGCTGGTTTCAATGACATGACATGCATGAGGAATTTTCAGCCAAGTTTTAAAAGCCAACAATTCTGAAATAATTATCCAAGAAATTGAATGTGATGATGAAATAGAATATGATGGGGAAGCAGCATTTGTGGAAATCAGTAGAGAACTAAATCACTTCGAATAAAAACCCAAGCCTAATTTGAATGAAACTTAAGCAATCAATTCAGGAGATCAGGATAATATCAGGGAAACTAAGATAAGTGTGCATCTGGAACCACAAATCAAGGAAGAGATAATCCAAGCTCTGTTCGAATATAAAGATGTCTTTGCTTGGTCATATGACGACATGCCGGGTCTGAGCACTGATTTGGTAGTTCATAAACTTCTGATTGATCCGCCGTTTCCTCCTGTCAAGCAGAAGTTAAGGAAGTTCAAAACCGACATGAGTGTGAAGATTAAAGAGGAAATCACAAAGTATCTTGATGCAAAGGTCATTCGGGTTACTCGATATCCCACTTGGTTAGCTAATGTGGTGCTAGTACCAAAGAAGGATGGTAAGACCAGGGTGTGTGTTGATTATCGTGACCTCAACAAGGCAAGTCCAAAGGATAACTTTCCTCTGTCGAACATCCATTTTGATCGACAATTGTCCCACGCATGAGATCGGGTGTTTTGTGGATTGCTATGCTGGATATCACCAGATCCTGATGGACGAGGAAGATGCAGAAAAGATAACATTCATCACACCATGGGGGACATATTGCTACCGGGTAATGCCATTTGGTTTGAAGAATGCAAGGGCAACTTATATGAGGGAAATGACTACCATCTTTCATAACATGATACACAAAGAAATGAGGTTTATGTATATGATGTGATCATAAAGTCAAAGAAGCAGTTCGACCATGTTGGAGACTTGAGAAAGTTTTCCAAAGGCTCCGCAGGTACAACCTCAAGCTCAATTCGCAAAATGTGCATTTGGTGTCCCGTCTAGGAAACTGTTGGGGTTCATTGTCAGTCGATGCAGTATTGAGTTAGACCCGTCAAAGATCAAAGCCATCCAAGAACTACCACCGCCGAAGAACAAAACTGAGGTGATGAGTCTTCTTGGAGGTTAAACTACATCAGCAGGTTTATTGCTCAACTCACAACAACTTGTTAGCCCATTTTTAGGTTGCTGAAAAAGAATGTTGCAGTCAAGTAGATTGATGAATGTCAGGAAGCATTTGATAAGATCAAGAGGTACCTGTCAAGTCCCCCTGTACTGGTCCCGCCGGAGCCCGGGAGACCATTGATTCTCTATTTGACGGTCTTGGATAATTCTTTTAGTTGTGTACTAGGACAACATGACATTACAAGCAGGAAGGAGCAAGACATTTATTATCTCAGCAAGAAGTTCACTCCTTATGAGGTTAAGTATACCCTTCTTGAAAGGAAATGTTGCGCCCTGACTTGGTTAGCACAAAAGTGGAAGCATTATCTGTCATCCTACACTACTTACCTCATTTCTCGCATGGATCCTCTAAAGTATATCTTTCAGAAGCCTATGCCCACGGGAAGACTTGCAAAGTGGAAGATCTTACTCGCAGAATTTGACATCATCTATGTGACCTGTACCGCGATGAAAGCCCAAGCCCTGGCCGATCATTTGGCCGAGAATTCAGTGGATGAAGAGTACGAGCCATTGAAGACTTATTTTCCTGATGAAGAGGCAATGTATGTTGACTAGACCGACCATGAGGAAAAGCCAGGTTAGAAACTCTTCTTTGATGGAGCTATTAACAGGAAAGGCGTTGGGATAGGGGTTGTACTCATTTCTGAAACAGGGCACCACTACCCTGTAACGGCCCACCTTCGATTTTATTGCACCAACAATATGGCTGAGTACGAGGCATGCATTCAGAGTTTGAGGTTAGCTGTAGATATGGGAGTCCAAGAGATACTGGTTCTGGGAGACTCGATTTTGCTGGTTCACTAGATTCAGGGAGAATCGGAGACTCGGGATTTGAAGCTTATACCATACCGACAATGTCTGCATGATCTCTGTCAACAATTCAGGTTAGTAGAATTCAGGCATATCCCCAGGATGCATAATGAGATCGCCGATGCCTTGTCTACTTTGGCGTCAATGTTACACCATCCGGATAAGACTTACGTCGACCCCGTGCATATCCAAGTTCGTGACCAGCACGCTTATCATAATGTGGTTGAAGAGGAAATTGATGGTGAACCTTGGTTCCATGATGTCAAGGAATACATCAAGTCGGGGATATATCCGGTACATGCCACAGGTGATCAAAAGAGAACCATTAGACGTCTTGCTAGTGTATTTTTCTTGAGTGGACGAATCTTGTACAAGAAGACTCCAAATCTAGGACTACTAAGGTGCGTAGATGCTAAACAAGCTTCGACTATCATGGCTGAAACTCATTCCGGAGTTTGCAGACCACATATGAGCGGGTATGTTTTGGCAAAGAAGGTTCTGCGAGCAGGTTATTATTGGATCACCATGGAATGAGATTGCATCAGTTTTGTTTGCAAGTGTCATCAATGCCAGGTGCACTGTGGTTTGATTCATTCTCCGCCATCTGAGTTGCATACAATATCAGCGCCTTGGACTTTTTTTTCCTGGGGCATGGACGTCATTGGGCCTATTGCACCGGCAGCATCAAATGGGCATAGGTTTATTCTAGTGGCCATTGATTACTTCATCAAGTGGGTCGAAGCTGTAACCTTCAAGTTCGTGATGAAGAAGGCGGTGGTAGATTTTGTTCATGCAAATATCATTCGCCGATTCGGAATTCCCAAAGTGATCATCACAGACAATGCCGCTAATCTCAATAGTCATTTGATGAAAGAGGCATGCCAACAATTAAAGATTATGTACCGAAACTCCACTCCATATCGCCCCAAGGCAAACAGAGTCGTTCAGGCGGACAACAAGAACATAAAGAAGATACTTCGTAAGATGGTGCAAGGTTCTAGGCAGTGGCATGAAAAGTTGCCTTTTGCTTTACTGGGTTATCGCACTACTGTTCACACTTCAGTAGGTGCAACTCCTTATGTGCTAGTATATGGAACCGAGGCAGTCATACCTGCGGAAGTTGAGATTTCATCCCTTTGGGTTGTTGCAGAAGCTGAAATTGATGATGATGAGTGGGTTAAAGCCCGGCTGGAGCAGTTGATGTCTGATTCATGAGAAAATATTGGCAGCAGTATGTCATGGTCAGTTGTATCAGAAGAGAATGGAAAGAGCATACAACAAGAAGGTGCGTCCCCGAAAATTTGAAGCGGGCCAGTTAGTATTGAAACGCATCCTTCCACATTAAGCTGAAGCTAAAGGCAAGTTTGCCCCAGACTGGCAGGGGTCGTTCATTGTGACTAGAGTGTTGCCCAATGGGGCTTTATATTTGACAGATATATAAGGAAAATGTGTAGAAATGGCTATCAATTCTGATGCAGCCAAAAGATACTATTTATGATTTCTCTATTTGTTTTCAATTATGTTATTTGTATTTGGCATTGTTCAAAGATTGGAATGACAAAGGCATTTTGTTTAGCTATCCAAACGCTTTTACCCTTTGTTACCCTTTTGAGCCTTACTTATTTTCTTTCATCCCCCTCTTTTGGAATCAAAGTTAAAATTGGGAAATAATAAAGAAAAGGAGAAGGAAAGAAAAAGAAGAAAAAAGAAAAAAGAAGAAAAATAAAAAGAAAAGGAAACAGAAAGAAAAAGAAGAAAAAAGAGAAAAGATAAAAAGAGAAAAAGAAAAAAAGAAAAAGAAAAAGAAAAAGAAAAGCAACTAAAGCAAAACAATGTTTGAATTCATTCGACCTGATTCCTATTAAGGATACGTAGGCAGCCTTACACGGTTCGGTCCCTCAAATAAAAATCCAAAATTTCCCAGACCCAAAGAAACTGGGGTAGAAGTTTTGGTTTTGCATATGGTCTTATTCCAAAAGTTGTAATTTTGAACCTCTTTCATCATAAATTGTTTTGAGCCTTCATGTCACCCTTTCTTTCTAGCCTTGTCCAAAAGCCTACATTACGGTCCAAAGAAAGACCTTCCGATCAATCTTTGAGAAATGCCAAGTCAAGCGATATGGGAGGCAACACGTTGTTTACGGGCACAAGGAAAATGGATAAAATCAGAGTCTTACCGGTGAAAACCTTCACGGGCACCGTAGGGCGATGGTGAGATGAAAAAATTTAAAATGAGAGAGTCTTACCGGTGAAAACCCTCACGGGCACCGTAAGGCGATGGTGAGGTGAGAAATTTAAAATGAGAGAGTCTTATTGGTGAAAACCCTCACGGTCACCATAGGGCGGCAGTGAGTTGAGAAAATTTCAAATGGGAGAGGTTTGCTGGTGAAACCCTTCAGGGCACTACGAGCCGAACGAGGTTCATGACTTTACAAAAGGATTGGATTGTGAAATTCTCAATCTTGAAGTATGAAGACGTGGCATGAGTTAAAATACGATTGGTTGGATGAATTAGGCTGATCAATTTGAAATGCATGTCATTATCATTGGATCCAGTCGTTTCACTCAGATAAGTCTCTTCTCCACTTTTCTCCAAATAGTCATCTTTGTTCAAAATTTTCGTCTTTATCTCTAATTCACGAAGTCACTTCGCTTCGCTTCGTTTCTTTTGAGTTTATTTGTTTTCTGAGCCCATGTCAAGTGAATGGCTGTTAAGCAAGCAAGAAAGGATTTCAAAGCCTAGTACCAGATTTTTGATTGCACAAGTTGAAGTTCGGTCAAAGCACATCATAGGTAACATGATTCAGAATAAACAATAAGGTGATAACTGAGGTTTGGATGATAGGGTGATTTGGAAATTCAAAGAAAAACATAGGTTCAACAATTGTCTTAATGAAGAGGCCATATAACAAGTTGAGTGTAAGGGATTCAGATTCAGAGGTTTTCTGTGGTCGAGGTTCGATCAAAGCTTCAAACAACTCGTCGTTAGCCGAAAACAGCTAATCAGAATGAAGCGTGGCAGCGGCAGAAGCAAATACCTTCAGCAAGGATGCCACAAACTAACCACCCTATTTTTAAACTAACAAAATTTTCTTCGAGTGAGACAGGGGCAAGAAATTTTGTTTGTTGTGTAGGGACACTCCATGGGGAAAGCATGTTCAGGATAAGTCCAATTTCAAGTTCTCAGGACCCTACTGGATAATGGGAGTTAGGTTTCAAATTTTCAGGACCCGCCCGGATAATGAGATTTAGTTTCCAAATTTTCAGGAACCTCCTGGATAATGGGATTTAGTTTTCAAATTTTCAGGACCCTCCTGGATAATAGGATTTAGTCTTCAAGTTCTCAGGGCCCACCTGGATAATGGGAGTTAGGTTTTAAATTTTCATGACCCTCCTCGAATGGGATTTAGTTTTAAAGTTTTCAGGACCCTCATACATAATGGGATTTAGTTTTCAAATTTTTCAAGACCCTCCTGGATAATGGGATTTAATTTTATGTTTTCAGGATCTTCCTGGATAATGGGATTTAGTTTTCAAATTTTCAGGGCCCACCTGGATAATGGGAGTTAGGTTTCAAATTCTCAAGACCCTCCTAGATAATGATATTTGGTTTTCAAGTTTTCAGGACCCTCCTGGATAATGGGATTTAGTTTTCAAATTTTTCAGGACCCTCTTGGATAATGGGATTTAGTTTTATGTTTTCAGGACCCTCCTGGATAATGGGATTTAGTTTTCAAATTTTCAGGACCCTCCTGGATAATAGGATTTAGTCTTCAAGTTCTCAGGGCCCACCTGGATAATGAGAGTTAGGTTTCAAATTTTCAGGACCCTCCTAGATAATGGGATTTAGTTTTCAAGTTTTCAGGACCCTCCTAGATAACGGGATTTAGTTTTCAAATTTTTTAGGACCCTGCCTGGATAATGGGATTTAATTTTATATTTTCAGGACCCGCCTGGATAATGGGATTTAGGTTTCAAATTTTCATGACCCTCCTGAATAATGGGAATTAGTCTTCAAGTTCTCAGGGCGCACCTGGATAATGGGAATTAGTTTTCATGTTCTCAGGACCCGCCTGGATAATGTAATTTAGTTTTCAAGTTTTTCAGGACTCGCCTGGATAATGGGATTTAGGTTTCAAATTTCCAGGACCCGCCTGGATAATGGGATTTAGATTTTAAGTTCTCAGGACCCTCTTGGATAATGAGAGTCAACTAACACTCATGAATGTTCCCGGTACAAACTAGGGCAGAAAACTTTCTCTGTTTTGTATCTGTTGTCGTGAATTCCGGCTCCTACCTGGATAATGAGGGAATTAATTGAAAGTCTTAAATATCATATGCCCACCTGGATAATGAGGGAATTCGTTGCAAGTCTTAAACATCAAGCGTCCACCTGGAGAATGAGGGAATTCAGTTTCGTTTTAAAGCATCTGGCACCCACCAGGAGAATGAGGGAATTCTTTTCAAAGTTTTAAGGCAATACAGGCGCCCACCTGGAGAATGAGGAAATTCTTCTCAGGTGTTCAGTCATCAGGCACCCACCTAGATAAAGAGGGAATTCATTTCAAGTTTTAAGTCAGCACATGCGCCCACCTGGAGAATGAGGGAATTCTTTTAAGATTTAAGACAATATCAGGCGCCCACCTGGAGAACGAGGGAATTTATTTCAAGTTTAAAGCATCAGGCGCCCACCTGGAGTACGAGGGAATTTATCTTAAGTGTTAAGACAACATCAGGCGCCCACCTGAATAACAAGGGAATTCATTTCAAATTTTCAGTCAATATCAGGCACCCACCTGGAGAACGAGGGAATTTCTTTCAAGTTTTAAGTCGACATCAAGCGCCCACCTGGATAACGAGGGAATTCGTTTCAAATTTTAAGTCAGCATCAGGCACCTACCTGGAGGACGAGGGAATTTATTTCAACTTTTAAGACAGCATCAGGCGCCCACCTGGAGAATGGGGGAATATATTTCAAGTTTTAAGTCAGAGGAAGCAGGAGCTCGCCCAAGAATGTGAGTCAACAGTTCGAGATACACAACAGAACTTTAAAAGATCCAAGATCAAGTTTCTGAAGAACTATGGATAGGAACTGTGTGACTTATAGCTGATAGATGTAGCTAGCTTCTTTTTCATTTTGATCTTGGTGTAATAAGGAGCTCAGCAAGCGGTAACAGCAGCAACAACAGCAAAATCACATCTTTTCGGTAGTCCCAGCTAACAAAACTTCCAGAACTACACTGACCTGATTCCTTTATAGCCAAGGATATGTAGGCAACCTCCGAAGCAAGGTTCGGTCAAGCTTTTCTTTCAAAGTGCTTCCAGTGGAGTATCAAACAGGCAAAAATTGTTCACGATTGCTCACTTTATTTTTGCTCGAAAATTTTTCATGTTTTCGAGCAAAGAGGGACAGCTGTGAGCGTCTAATTTTTGCCTCGCATACGAAGTTACTCCTAAAAACAATCCAAAAATAGTTTTTTTATTGTTTTATGAATTTTAGGATTTTTCTTTATTTGTTTTACATTTATTCGCGTCGTTTATGCATTTTAGGAATATCGTAAATCATAAAATCAAAAAATATTCAAATCTTAATTCTTTAGCATTTTTGATTTTAAATTGCATTTTTCTAGGATTTATTTATATTGTAAGAGCATTATTTAAATATATAAAAACCAAAAAAAAGATTCTTAGCTTAGTTAATTAATTAGGTCATTTGATTAATTTTGGAAATTAGTTAAAATTAGGAGTGTTAGATAAATTGGTTATTTTTGAAAATGAAAAGAAATGAAAGAAAAGGCTATTTTCAAAATAGGCCAGCAGCCCAATCTTGCAAAACCCACCACAGCCTACCTCTAAACTAGCCCAATACCCATTACCCCCTCATTATATAACCCTACCTCATTACCCTAAAAAAGAGATAGAGACCAAAAAGCCCCCCCCCCCCCAAATGGCAGCTTTTTTCCTTTTTCATCTTCTCCACAGACCCAAGAAAAAGGACGTGCTTGCTTCTAAAAGACAAAAAAAATGGCAGGCCTATTTCGAGAGGATTCCTTCTTCTTCTTCTTCTTCTTTTTCGCTTTTCATATCTGAGCTCTTTCACTCTTCATCAAAAACAAAAAAAAACCTTCAGCACTTTATACATTAGGGGATCCTCATCACTGATTTTCTGTTATTTCCTCCATTAAAACGTACCAAAACCTCCAAAAGTAACCTCTAGACTCAGCTGAAAATAGCTTTAAAACATACCAAATCTCATTCATTAAAAATGTCCAAACCCCGTTGAGTAGGTCCGAGGTCCCGGCAAGTTTCTAAGTAAAGGTTTTGTTACATTTTTTGGTTACGATAATTCAAAGTTGCTGCCTCGTACCGGTTTCCGATTTTGTTTATATTTAGAAGGATAAATTTCTTTTGCCGCATTACAGGTCCATTTATCGATCTATTTTATTCCTTCATGCTCTTGTTAGCTTGTTAAATAGTTTGAAATATTTTGTAGCTCACGAAATGCCTCCGTTGCTGTTTTTTTGCTTCTGTTACATATGAATCTATGAAAGATCCATTCCATTTTTAATTATTTTATTACTAAACATGTCTTGGTTTTTTAATTGATTGTGCTGCCAATTTCTGTCTTTAGTTTTCCTCAAAATATTTGTTTGTTTTAATCCTTTATTATATCATATGTAATTTGCTCCAATAATTTTCTATAATGGAATAGTTTTGAAATGGGAAATAATAGTATAATATAGAGGGGCCATAATTGATTAGCTCACTTGGATCGTATGATCACTAACTTTAAGTAGTCTAATTTGATGTCCGAATAATTTGAGATAAATTAAAATATATCATGTTAGTAAGTCTTTAAAAATATTTCATCCATAAATCATGGCCTCACAATGATCTCAAAGTAGTATAGAAAAATAACTCGAACATCGTAGCTTGTTTTAGGAGCTTTAAATAAATGAATTATTGTGGTCGTGGGTACGGTTCCCGTGGCATGGTCACGATACCTAAATTCAAATTCGGGTACGCATTTCATGTAGCCCGACCATAACTTAGAGCAGTAATAATAAAATAAGCATATTGTAGATCGGGGGTACGGTTTCCGTGGCGTGATTTGCAATGTGCGTAAAAATAAATGGGTGCGCGACATCGCGGCTTGTTCAACAATTTTCATAAATCACGGACCTTTTAAAATTAAATCAACTTATGAACATTGTAGTTTGTTTTAGGAACAATTAATAAATAATAAATTATCGTGACTATGGGTACGGTTCCCGTGGCATAGTCATAGATACGTAATTCCAAAGTTTGAGTGCACGCTGGCGTGACTCGACCCCTAATTTCAAATAATTAAAATAAACATATTATGAATCACGGGTGCATTTCACGTGACATGATTTGCGATGTGTACAACATAACAAATGCGCGACACCGCAACTTGTTTAAATAAACTCCTTAATTGTTTAAATCATTTAAAAGCGCCTAACAGGTAAAAAGGCTAAAATGCAATAGGTTTAAAACTTGTAATAAATCAGATAATTAGGCCAATTATTAATAGCTAAGTGATCGTGCTAGAACCACGGAACCCGAGAATGCCTAACACCTTCTCCCGGGTTAACAGAATTCCTTACTCGGATTTCTATGTTTCGCGGACTGTAATACAAAGTCAAACTTCCTCGATTCAGGATTTTAAACCAGTGATTTGGGACACCATAAATTATTCCAAGTGGCGACTCTGAATTGGAATAAATAATCCCGTTTTGGTTATTGTCACTTTAATTGCATAAACTCCCTAATCCCCATTCCTGGCGGGAAAAAGGAGGTATGACAGAGCTTGTGAGTCATGTCCACGTGTAGCTTTCCGCATTTGCGTATTTTTCGCAGCTTGAGGATTTTTGCTTTGCGATCGCGAGGAATTTCCCGTGGTCGCGAAGAAGGGCATCTGGGCAGACTCTTTAATATCAAAAATGAGGGTTGGAGTTATATTTCTTAATTTGACTTTGGAACCTCAGATTGAAGCGATTCTTGAAGGTATTTTCAAGGAAGCTATTGTGATAAGTGATTCTAACTCGGATTTGGTTAAATTACACGAATCTATCATTGTTTTTATCATTTAATTAGTGTTTTGGGTTGGAAAATTTGGAGAAAATTTTAGAAACTTCAGAGGCTTTAATTTGAGAATTTGAAGGTCTAGTTGTGATCGGATTTGAGTAATTTTTGTATGGTTTGACTTGTGGTGAATGGGTGTTCATATTTTGTAAATTTTGTCAGATTCTGAGACGTGGGCCTAGGGTTGACTTTTTGAGTTGACCTTTTGACTTTTGCACTTAGTTTTATTATATGGAATTGATCCATATAGCTAGTGTTGATTGTATCGAGTTGATTGTGGCTAGATTAGAGGCGTTTGGAGGCCGATTCACAAGGAAAGGGCCTATTGGAGTAGGGATTTGCACGGTTTAAGGTAAGTAACACTTCTAAACTTGGTTCTGAAGGTATGGATCCCTGAATATCGTGTTATGTGGTTGGTGTTGAGGTGACACCCATGCTAGGTGACAGGTGTGTGGGCGTGCACTGTAATAATTGTGATCCGGTTGATTCCATGGTACTGTGTAGTCATCAAACCATGTTGCTATTCATGTGGTCTCAATGTGTTAGAGTAATTGGGTTGCAAATTCATGTTAGAAATCATGTTAGGCTATATGCTTATCAGGTTGATACCTACTGGGGTCATTTTTACTATTAAATTATTCACTTAGATGGCAATTTTGTACTCAGTCGCATCCGATTTTTACATATAATATCTCAGTCTTTGTTACTATATATATATCATTATTTGGGCTAATTGGCATGAGAATTGTGAGCCCGAGAGACTGGTGAGATTGATGATTGAGTTGGGTCCTGAGAGTCGTGTTGTGAGTGAGATTTTTGGATCGAGCTGCACGCCGCAGCGGGCCGTATGGCTTTGTATATTGATCGAGTAGCACACCACAGCAGGCCTTTTAGGCTTTATTATTATTGTGCTTCCGGGTTGCATGTCGCATCAGGACAAATTGGCTTATTATTAGCACTTGGGCAGGATCCGTCCCTTCGGAGTCTAACATACCAGCAGTGAGCACAGGTACCATACAGTGCTGAGTGACGGAGTATGAGGAGCGAGAATTAAGATAGTTAGATTGAGTACTCTGATAGTGTGAGTTCGTAAGGTTTTCATTATGTAGCATCATATATGATATGCACATTGGCATGTAGATATAGAGATGTAATATTCCTCATATCAGTCATACTTGGCATATTTTATCTGTATTGAGCTTAACTGTTAAGCATGGAAGCATGTCTTCATTCCTGCATTGTGTACCAACAGATTTTGAGTTTCTTTGATATATTATTGTCATATTTCCGATCATTTATGTACTGTTAAAATTTGTATTTGGACTGTCTTGGTTGAGCTCGTCACTACTTTCAACCAAAAGGTTAGTCTTGTTACTTATTGAGTACGTTGGTTGGTTGTACTCATACTACACTCTGCACTTCGTATGCAGATCCTGGTTCTTCCGGGTACGGAGGCTGCTAGTGTTGGAGCTTATTCGGTTCGGAAACTATCGAGGTAGGTGCTTTGGTGTCCGCAGACCTTGACTCTCCTCCTTTTTCTTTTTTTTATTCATACTATTCTACTTTCCTAGGCAGTGTTTCAGCAGTCAGACCATGTTATTGTATAGATGCTCATGTACTCAGTGACACCCAAATTTTGAAAAATTCTGTATTGAGTTGCGGTGTTTTCATCCAGTTATTATAATATTTTTTTACTTAAACCTATTTCAGTGTGCTTTACATTAAAGATTCTTGTACTTGTGAGTTGTCGTCTTTCATAGTTTCACGATATGAGCCATC
This sequence comes from Nicotiana paniculata, assembly GCA_005239505.1. Lineage (NCBI taxonomy): Eukaryota > Viridiplantae > Streptophyta > Magnoliopsida > Solanales > Solanaceae > Nicotiana > Nicotiana paniculata. Next base: position 70,599 of record ML338224.1, read on the forward strand.
ACGGTTCATGTGATTTTGGATCATGACAAGTTGGTATCAGAACCGAGGTTCCATAGGTCTCATGAGTCATGAGCAGGTTTAGTATAGTATTGCAGATCGGTATAGATACATCTATACTTATATTCAAGAGGTTGTTGAACCCTTAGGAAAACATCACGTTCTTGTATTCTTGTCGTGTGAATTTGTTGATTTCGTGAACTAAACTATTATTCTATTCTCTCACAGATAATGAGGACACCAGTACCACAAGCAAGGGCCACGGGAGGCCTGGGCCGTAGTAGAGGCCGAGCTGTAGTTCATATAGCAGCTAGAGAAGCACTTGTAGACCCACTAGTTTCTCCAACCTAGGAGATGATTCCATATGTAGTTGAGCTGGTGGGACCAGCTCAGGAACCATTTGTGCCCATTGTCATTCCATACCTTGCTCAGGCAGTTTCAGCTAATGCCACACCAGCCACTTCTCAAGCCAGGGGAGGTACTTAGACTCCCGCTACCCTTACTCCAAAGCAAGTGGTGCAGGGACTTCAAACACCAGAGGTACTATCAGCCCAACCGGTTGCGGTTGCTCAAGCCCAAGTGGGTACGGCTATTATAAGGAGCAGAAGAGACTAGAGAGGTTTTGGAGGATCAAGCCTCCATCATTCAACGGGGCTGAGTCAGAGTATGCCCAAAACTTCTTGGATAGGTGCCAGCAGATTCTTCGCACGGCAGCTATTATGGAGACTAGTGGGGTCTCATTTACTACTTTTCAGCTGACGAGGGAAGCCTTCAGATGGTGGGAGACCTATGAACAGAGCAGGCCAATCGGTTCTACACCACTTTCATGGCACGAGTTCTCTGTTCTCTTCTTGGAGGAGTTGCGTAGGTAGTTTGAGCTGCTACGCCAGGAGGGTATGCCTGTGACCCAGTAAGAAATGATATTTTTAGAGTTGGCTCGTCACATGGTCTGGTTGGTTCCCACAGAGAGGGAGAGGATTAGGAGGTTCATTGATGGCCTCAACTATGGACTGCGCTTTGCTATAATTCGAGAGAATCTATCAGGTTCTATGTTCGACTAGGTTGTTGAAATTTCTAGGTGGCTAGAGCTGGTCTGTAGTCAGGAGCATGAGGAGAGGGAGGCTAAGAGGCCTCGTGGTTCGAGTGGTTTCAGTAGTGTTTCTTCTAGGGGTCAGTCCCACCACAGTAAGGGTCGTCCTTATAGGCCCGCTCAGATGGATGATCTGGTTCATCATGGCACATCAGCTAGCCATGGTTCATCCATTGCTCGTCCAGGTCAGTCATCTCTTAGTGCTCTCCCATCTCATAGTTCATCTCGTGCTCCATCAGGTCAAGTTTCATCTGTGCCGGAATCGTCTAGCGGTTATTCTTGTTCTTGGGTTATTCAGTCCCCACCACCATTACCGGATTGGGGTTTCTACGAGTGTGAGGAGCTTGGACATGTGAAGAGGTATGTCCTCGTCTCTTGTGAGTTCCAGTTCAGCAAAAGGGTTAGGCTATGACTTCTGCACCAGTTACCTTACCACACCCGTGCGGCCAGCTCGGGATGGGACTCAGGCAGCTAGAGGTTGCCATAGAGGGGGGCGATCAATTGGCGGTTAGGCTCGATTCTAGGCTATTCCTGCCAGGGCAGAGGCCGTTTCTTCAGACACAGTGATCACAGGTATTGTCTCAATATGCCACATGGATTCTTCTCAATTATTTGACCCTGGTTCCACTTATTCGTATGTATCATCATATTTTTCTCTTTATTTGGATATGACCCTTGAGTCCCTAGTTTTACTTGTTCATGTTTCTACGCTGGTAGGCGACACTATTATTGTGGACCGTGTATATCAGTCGTGTGTGGTGACTATTGGGGAAGTTGAGACTAGAGTTGATCTCTTATTTCTTAGTACGGTTACTTTTGACGTGATTTTGGGTATGGATTGGTTGTCCCCATGTCATGCTATTCTGGATAGTCACGCTAAGACCGTGACGTTGGTGATGTCGGGGTTTCCACGGATCGACTGGAGAGGTTCTCTAGATTATGTTCCTAGCAGGGTGATTTATTATCTGAAGGCCCAATGATGGTATGGAAAGGGTGTCTGTCATATTGGCCTTTGAGAGGGACATTTGTGTTGATACTCCTACTATTGATTCTGTTCCTGTAGTGTGAGACTTTTCGGATGTGTTTCCTACGGACTTGCCGGGCATGCCACCAGACAGGGATATTGATTTTGGTATTGAATTGGTATCGGGCACTCAGCCCATTTCTATTCCTCCGTATTGTATTGCACCAGCTGAGCTGAAGAAATTGAAAGAGCAGCTTCAAGAGCTTCTTCATAAGGGATTTATTAGGCCTAGTATGCCGCATTGCGGTGCACCGGTTCTGTTTGTGAAGAAGAAGGATGGTACTAGCCGGATGTGCATCGACTATAGGAAGCTGAACAAAATTACAGGTATGCTTTGCCGCAAATTGAGGATTTATTTGACAAATTTCAGGGAGCGATAGTGTTCTCTAATATTGATTTGAGGTCTGGGTATCACCAGTTGAAGATTCGGGACTCGGATATTCTGAAGGTGGCATTCAGGACCCGCTAAGGTCACTATGAGTTCCTTGTGATGTCTTTTGGGCCGACCAAGGCCCCAGCAACATTCATGTACCTGATGAACAATGTAATTCAACCATATTTGATTTGTTTGCCATAGTATTCATTGATGACATCCTGGTGTACTCACATAGCCAAGAGGAGTAATGTGTCGTAGAATTTCGGCACTTTTGATACTAATTACATAGACTTTAGCTTGTCTTTTAAATCATTTTTAGTTATTTCTTATGAATTTTTGGTGTTTTGCAGTGTACGAGACTTGAAGAACCAAAAACAATGAAAAGAAGTCAAAAATCCATAGAAGGCCAGAAATGCGGTAGGTGCGACCGCAGAAGTGATGTGCGGTCCGCAAACCTATCGCAGACTGAAGTAGGTTTTCCATCCATTGAAGAGAGGAATATGCGGTCGTATAACGCTTCTGCGAATTGCATAAAGACCGCATAATTGCAATAGGAGATTCTGCGAGAGCACATTTTCGATGAAGTCTGCGGTCGCATAATCACTATGCGGACCGCATAATGGTTCTGCGATGGGGAACTGGGAAACTGGGTCGTGCAATTATGTGGAGATCTTGCAAGTTTGCAGACCGCATACATGATCTGCGACCATTCTGCGGTCGCAGACGTATTCTGCAAGGGTATTTTTGTCCAACTTTGACCTTGACTTTTTGCCCACTATAAATAGATTTACTATGGTTTTTGTGGGACATCTTGTCTGAAAAAAAGGCTACATTGAAGGAATTTAATACACCATTATTTTGGAAGCTTTTGAAGAGAGAATCTTGTACCTTTGTAAGACTTATGACTTTTTTATTGTTTTATTCTTGGATTCTAGTTTGAGTAGCTAATTTTAAATGCTAAAGTAGTGGACTTTAAATGGGTGTAATATTAATGGGTGTTTACCATTGAATATATATATAATGGTCAGTTGATATTTATTCATTTCTCATGCTTCATTTATTGTTGGTGGTTGCAAACATTAACTAATTTCATTTTACTCTTTCTTTACTTGGAAAAGTGGGTTAGGGTTTGGTAGAATTGAATATCAAAAAACTCAAGGCTTTAAACCTTGTTTAATAGAATTGCTTAGTAATAAGTGGGTTCTATTTGGCATAAATTGGTTATTCATAATAGCAACTCTTTTATATTTGGGAAAATCATAAATAGAAAATACTACCCAACTATTGGGAAATATAGGGTAGTCACTTAGAAACCATTTGCATATCAAAGGACCTTGCATTAGAAATATATCATATTAACACTGATAGCATTACATTCCATTGATGGGGACACAACCTTGGTTTCCTTAATCAAATCAATTACATTCTCTCAATACAATAGTTTTTTTTACTACACATAATTACAACACTCTTTTTAAGCTAATAGAATAGAACTACGATTTAAGTCAAGTTTCACATTATTTAATTAATCTTTTCACACCAATTCCATGTGGTATTCAACCCCAACCTAGTTGGGTTATTATATTTTACATCGACCGCCTTACACCATTTATTTAGGTGTAATTTGAGCGTATCAAATTTTGGCGCTGTTGCCAGGGAAAACGATTTTGAAATTACTATTTAGTGTGTGATTTACTTTACATCTTGTTCTATTCCATCACACTTTGCTTTCTTTTCTTGGTGTTACTAGGAAAACATGGCCGAGTTTGAATAAGAAGAGAACCTTTTCGCGGATATAGATGAGTACATTGAGGATACAAATTCCATTGTCCCTCCAAGAGTTGATGATACCACCTTCAAGGTGGAACACGGTTTAATCCTAATGCTCAAAGCAGAAAGGTTTTTCAGAAATTCCACTGATCATGATCTGACACAACATCTCAGAAACTTCTTGGGTGTGTGTGCAATGCACAAGCAGAACAACGTTTCAGATGATGCCCTAAGGCTGAGGGTATTCAAGTACTCACTAGCTGGAGAGGCAAGGAAATGGATCCAAAATCTACCACCTAATTCCATTCACTCTTGGCATGAACTCGTTTGAGCTTTCCTAGCTAAATGGTTCCCGCAAAGCAATAAGTCCGAGCTCCAAGATAAAATTTTATTCTTCAAGCAACTACCGGGGGAGCATCTACATGAGGAATGGGATCAATTCAAGCTATATTTAATGAGGTCGTCCAATCATGGTTTTCCGGACAACATCTTGTTGGAGAAGTTTTACATGGGCTTGGACCCTTTAAACCAATCCATAGCCAAAAATGCAGCGGATGGATCTTTTATGGATAAAACATTTATAAGGGTCACGCAAATTCTTGACAAGATGGCAGAACATAATCAAGCTTGTCACTCGAAAGACACTACGGGTGGAATTGCATATGGTACTCCCTCTTTGACCAACATGATTAAGGAGAACCAAGAGAGAGATCAAGTAATTGTCGGTCTTGCTACCAACATAAATGTGTTGACCAAGATGTTCACTGAAAGCCAAACAAAAAAGGTGAACGTTGTAGAAGATGTGAATCCCTTGTCAAATGAAGATTTTGAGGAAGAAAATTATGTCAACGACTCTCAAGGTGGTTACTAAATACAACCCTACCAAGGTCCCGATCAACAAAACCAATGGAGGTCTAACCCGCAAGGGCAAGGCCATCAACAGTCACAAAATGATCAAGGTAGTTCAAATCAAGGTAATTGGAGTAACAACAACAACAATAACTATTCAAATTGAAGTTCAAACCCCTATGTTCCACCAAAGGGAAATATTCTAACTCTTTGCATTGGAAAAAAAGTTCTTCAAGTGAGTCCAAATTGGAAAACATTGTTGAAAGAGTATTGCAAAATCAAGAAAGAAACAACACTTCAATGAAGAACATGGCCAAACTTGTGGGATCACACACCGCATCCATACAAAATTTAGAAATTCAAATGAGAGATCAATCAAGAGAGCAAAATCCGAAGCAAAAGGGCGCACTCCCAAGTGACACAATAGCAAACCCGAGAGGATGCGAGTGGTCCAACTTCTCATTTTATGGCAATCACAACTCGAAGGGAAAATACTTCAAGAAGAGAATGAACGAATGGTCGAAATGTAAGATCTTGAACAAGAGGTTGAGGCACAAATTGAGGTGCCAATTGGTTTTGAAGCTGAAAGACTCCCAAAGGAAGTGAAAGCTCGAGAAGTGAACCATGAAGAGGTCAAGGAAAAGGTAAAAGAGACACCAAAATCTCTAATGCCAATTCCTAGACCTCCCCCTCCTTTTCCTTAAAGAATTTCTAGGATGGTTGATGATAGCAAACTCGAGAAATTTTATGACATTCTCAAGCGATTATCGGTGAACATTCCATTTATGGAAACATTTCAAGAGATGTCGGGCTTTGCTAAGTACTTGAAGGACTTGATCACCAAGAAGAAGACCAGAAAGAATGAAGTGGTGAATGTGACTCACCGGGTTAGTTCCATCATTACAACAACCACCATTTAAAAGAAAGAAGACCTGGGAGATTTTACCATTCCATGCACTATCGGGTCACGTGATTTTTCAAGAGCTCTTTGTGATAATGGGGCTAGCATCACTTTAATTCCTCTTGCTATTTACAAGCAAGCAGGGTTAGGTTGCAAATGGACGATCATTCAATAAAGAGTCTGGTGGGGGATTGTTGATGATGTTCTTGTGAAAGTGGGAAAGTTTCTCCTTCCCACCGACATTGTGATCCTTTATTGTGATGTTGATAAAGAAATCCCTATAATCTTGGGGAGACCATTCCTTGCTACCAGAAGATCACTTATGGATTCGGAACAAAATGAGATCAAGTTCCGAGTTAATGACGAAGAGGTTACCTTTCAAGATAGTAAGGGTATGAAATTGACACATGCATATGAAAGCATCTCAGTCATTGATGTTGTTGATGAGGTAGAAGATGCAATCGAGATGAAGATGGAAGAATAATGCCTTGGTGAGGCATTGGCGGCTATTTTGGTGAATTTTGATAGTGAAGACATGGAGGGGTACAAGGAATCGTGAATGCATTAGAAGGACTTGGGTCCTACACTTATGCACCAAAGAAACTTTATGTTGACTTAGAGAATAGAGTCACTTATACCGCCAAGCCTTCAATTATTAATCCGCCATAACTTGAGCTCAATCCACTTTCACCACACTTAAGATATAAATTTCTTGGCTCTAATGGAACTCTACAGGTAATCGTTTCTTCTTTGTTGAATGATGTACAGGTAGAACACTTGTTGAATGTCCTGAGGGAGCACAGGCAAGCCATTGGGTGGACAATAGGGGACATCCAAGAGATTCCTGCCAGAATTTATGAGCACAAGATACAATTGGAACAAGAGAGAAAACCTAGTGTGGAGCATCAAAGAAGGTTAAACCCTTCCATGCAACAGGTGGTGAAGAAAGAAATCATCAAATGGTTAGATGTCGGGGTAGTCTACCCCATTACCGATAGTTCTTGGGTGAGTTAGGTTCAATGTGTGCCAAAGAAAGAGAGCATGACCATGATTAAAAATGACAAAAATGAGCTCATCCCAATGAGAACAATGACCGGGTCGAGAGTTTGCATGGACTACCAAAAGCTAAATAGTGCTACTTGCAAGGACCATTTCCCTATGCCTTTTATTGATCAAATGCTTGATCGGCTAGCGGGAAGGTCATTCTATTTCTTCTTGGATGGGTATTCTAGCTATAACCAAATCAGCATTGCCTTAGAATATCAAGAGAAGACGACATTTACATGCCCGTATGGGGTCTTTGCCTTTAGACGTATGCCATTTGGCTATGCAATGCGTCGGCTACCTTTCAATGGTGCATGATGTCAATCTTCTCGGACATGGTGGAATATTTAAGAGAGGTGTTTATGGATGAATTCTCTATAGTTGGTGACTCTTTTGAGCGTTGCTTTGACAACCTTAGACATGTGCTCAAAAGATGTGAAGAAACCAACTTTGTGCTAAACTGGGAAAAGTGCCACTTCATGGTGGACGAGGGCATTGTTTTGGGCCACAAAATTTCCAAGCAAGGCATAGAGGTTGATTGGGCAAAGATCGAAATCATTTCCAAGCTTCATCATCCCACTTCAGTAAAAGGTGTCCGAAGCTTTTTGGGGCATGCCGGTTTCTATAGGAGTTTTATCAAGGACTTCTCCAAAATTGCATATCCCATGTGAAAGCTCCTTGAAAACGATATGAAGTTTGAATTTGATGAGAATCATCTCAAACTTTTGAGGAAATGAAAGAAAAGCTCACCACGGCACCTATTATTGTAACACTTGATTGGTCCATTCCATTTGAACTCATATGTGACGCCAGTGGTGTAGCTATTGGGGTGGTACTTGGTCAACGGCATAACAAAATCCTTCATCCTGTCTACTAAGCAAGCAAGACACTCAATAGCGCTCAAATAAATTACATTGTGATTGAGCAAGAACTGCTTGCCATTGTCTATGTTTTTCAAAAATTCCGTGCCTATTTGTTGGGATTCAAAGTGATAGTCTACACCGATCATGCTTCTCTCTGCTATCTTATGGCGAAGAAGGACGGTAAACCGAGATTGATTAGGTGGGTCCTTTTTTTCAAGAGTTTGAATTTGAAGTCAAGGATCAGAAAGGGATAGAAAATCAAGTTGCGGATCACCTATCTAGGCTTGAAGAGGCAGGGTTACCAAAAGAAGACCTTGAAATTAATGATGTCTTTCCAGATGAGCACATATTGGCATTGTCTAGCCAATTCTCTCCTTGGTATGCCGACATCACTAACTTTTTGGTTAGTGACCTTGTTCCTGATGGATTGGAAACTTATCAAAAGACAAAGTTCTTGCGGGAGTGTAGGCAATACTATTGGGAGGAACCCTTTCTGTTCCATATTTGTGCCGACGACATCATGTCGCGGTGTGTTCCGGAAGATGAGGTAATGCCAATTCTCAAAGCATGCCATGACTCCCCGGTTGGGGGTCATCATGGAGGAAACCGTACTGCGGCAAAAGTGCTTGAATGTGGCTACTATTGGCCATCGATCTACCAAGATGCAAATCAAATGTTCAAGGCATGTGATCAATTTCAAAGACAAGGGTCAATTTCAAGAAGACATGAGATGCCTATGAACTTTGTAATGGAGGTCGAGATCTTTGATGTGTGGGGGATAGACTTCATGGGTCCCTTCGTGAGCTCTTATGGAATTACATATATCTTGGTGGACTATTTCTCCAAATGGGTCGAGGCAATCTCCTTGCCCAACAATGAGGCAAGGAGTTTGACCGCATTCTTGAAGAAGAACATATTTAGGCGGTTTGGTACCCACTAGGCCATTCTTAGTGATGGTGGGTCTCACTTTTTCAACAAGGCCTTCACTGAGCTACTCAAAAAGTATGGATTCAAGCACAAGGTAGCCACACCGTATCATCCTCAGTCGAGCGGCTAGGTTGAAGTTTCCAACAGGAAGATCAAAAACATCATAGCAAAAACTGTTAATGCAAACATGCTGACTGGTCAAGGAATGCGTTGTGGGCATATCGCATAGCATTTAAGAGTCCCATTGGCACCTCACCAGTGGATCTTTAACACAAAGCCCTGTGGGCATTGAAAAAGGTGACAAACGAGACCTCGCTGGTCTCCAGAATACCCGCGGTGCACAGTATTCTCTGGCACCTATCTAGAAATCCCTGGGCATCCTCGCCCTCTGTACCGCTGAAAGTCGGAGGCTGAAGTCTGTTGAACCTCTCCAACCTACGTTGCTCGTCCTCAGGCATAACAGGGACCATAAAATCCTGAACCAGAGCAGTTGGCTGAGCTGGGGTTACTCCCGGTGCCTGAATACCCTGTGCAGCCTGCTGCCTCCCCCGGCCTGAGCTCTGGTGGCAGAAGAAGACATGGCAACGAACTGAGCTAAACCGGTGCATACTGACAATATCTGAGACAGGGCCTCCTGAAGACCCGGAATAACCATAGGCACTACTGGTGCCTGAGCCTGTCCCGTTGGGACACCATCGCGGGAACCTGATCATGATCAATAGGGGGATCCTGAGGTACTGCCCCGGCTGCTGCGCGGGCTGGCCCCCTACCTCTACCACAGCCTCGACCGCGGCCTCGACCTCTCGCTGGTCTAGCAGGTGATTGGTCACTCTGATCGGTATGGCGTGTCCTCACCATCTGTGAGAGAATGAAACTACGTAAGTTCATATTTCAAGAATCAATAGATCAGCATGAAAGAGTTCAAGAAAGATAGAATGTTTCCTAAAAGTTCATCAGCCTCTCGAAGATAAGTACAAACGTCTCCGTACCGATCCATAACAATATACAGAAAGTTCTTAATATAATAGGCAAATTTTATATACAGTACTGCCATCCCCAAAACCCGGAGCCAACATGTCATGAGTATCTAGTGAAATAATCCGAAATAAAGTATCATGATACAAAACTCCGAATCAAAGCTAAATACAACAGGAAGGAAAAATAGAGATGCTGCGAACGCTGAACAACTACCTCTATATCCCCACGATCCGAATTTTGAACCCATCCTTCCTTGAACGATTAAGAATGAGGCTAAAAGCCTATGTTGGGGGTGTCGGCATAAAGTGGAAATTGGTAAGGTTGACTATTGTGTGTCGAAGAAAAAAAACATCAAAAACCTCAAAGTTTTATATATGAAGATACTCAAGCTCCAAAAAACAAAACAAAAAACAAAAGAAAAACATTTGTATATTAAAAACGAGAGAAACGGAGTGGAGTCTTGAGAAATCAGAAGAAATACTTTGAGGTGGTTATAGGTCGGTAACTCGAGGTCAACAAGTGCTATGTAGTAAAGAAGCAAGATGTATGCAGAGTTCATGGAGGGTATAGCCACTACATTCCCAGATATTCATCCAACCCGTCCCGAAGCCTACACTACAACCCGTGAAAAGTCCTTGGTAACCTACAACCAATTATTCCTAAGATAGCAGCGAGTTAAAATAAGGGCAAGCATATGGACTGATACTTCTAGCATTTAGGTTTCTTTCTGAGTGCAAGAGTGTTTGATTGCATCCCATGTATATATATGTGTGAGTTGGGGATTTTCTTTGTTGTGAGCACGCATGAATTGCAATATTTAGCAGAAGTTAGGTTCTTGAAGTAGAATACAAGTGCACACTTAGTTGTGGGTAGCAATCTATCATTTTGCTTGAGGCTCGAAGTTTACAAGTTGATTAGTCGAATTGCTAAATGATCGTTTTCTTCCACGAAGGGTGAATAAAAAAAGTTACATGCTTGTTAGCTACCAGTCAACCCCATCTACAGTCACTGTTATTTTGTGATCTGTCAGATATAGAGTAGTGTATGATAGGATGATATTGTTTTAATTGCTTGAGGACAAGCAAGAGTCTAAGTTGGGGGTGTTGATGCGCCGAAGAATTTCGCCACTTTTGATACTAATTACATAGACTTTGGCTTGTCTTTTAGAGCATTTTTAGTTATTTCTTATGACATTTTGGTGTTTTTCATTGTACGAGACTTGAAGAACCAAAAACACCAAAAAGAAGTCAAAAACCCATAGAAGGCGAGAAATGCGGCAGGTCTGTGACCGCAAAAGTGATGTGCGGTGTGACGACCCGACTGGTCGTTCTGTGAGATTTACCCCATTTCCCCTATTTCTACATTTGTTATGTATCTCTATCATGTTTTTGATGTGTTGGACCAGTTGGTTTGGGTCCGTAGTAGTTATGGTGAGAGTTTAGGCATTTAACCTTTTAAAGTAGCCTAATAGTTGAGAAAGTCAACTGAGAGTTGACTTATTGGTAAACTACCTCGGATACGGATTTTATAGCTCGAATAGCTTTGTTAGGTGATTTGGGACTTGGGAGTGTGTTCGGAATATTTTTGTGATGTCCGGAGTAGAATTAGGCTTGAATTGGCGAAAGTTAGTTTTTGGCGATTTTCGGTCGGTAGTATAAAATATGCTATCGGGGTCGGAATGGAAATCCGGAAGTTGGAACAGTTTCGTAATTTCATTTTTGATATGTCTGCAAAATTTCAAGTTAATCGGAGGTTTTTTGGTTGGTTTCGACGTAGTTGGCGAAATTTGGAAGTTTCAAAGTTCTTAGGCTTGAAGTTGATGTAACTTTGTTGTACTCGTGTATTTTTGGTATTTCGAAGGATCGATTAAGTTTGAATGATGTTATGGGATATGTTGGTATGTTTGGTTGACGTCCCGAGGGCCTCGGGTGTGTTTTGGATGGTTAACGGACCAACTTTTGGCTTGAATTCTGGGCAAATTGCTGCTGGTGTAAGGTTCTGGTTTCCTTCTACGCGATCGCAAGAGGATGTTTGTGATCGCGTAGGGTTAATTGGTGAGGCAGGATTTTTGTTCTTTGCAATCGCGTGAAATGGTTTGCGATCGCGTGAGAATGAGTGTTTGGTCGGTGCGATCGCGTGGTCTTGTTTGCGATCGCATAGAGTTAAAGGGGCGCGTGGGTGAGTTGAGCTTTGTTCTTCGCGATCGTGTGGAATGGTTTGCGATCGCATAGGTTTAAGTCTTGATGAATCGCGATCGCGTGAGGTTGTCTGCAATCGCGTAAGGTAAATTGATGGGGCAGCAAGTTTTTTCTTCGTGATCGCGTGCCAAAGTTTGCGATCGCAGTGAAGGAATTATTTTAGCTGGGCAGAATGTTTGAAAGGTCGGAAGTGCGAATTTGGTTGTTATTTTCTCTATTGTTGCATGCGGACTTGAGAGATTTTGAAAGAGAATTGAAGGGGAATCAAGGGAAATCATCTGGAGGTAAGAATTTCAACTTCATAACACGTTTCTATGTCAATTCTTAAGTGATTAAACCACAAAAATTCTGGAAATTTAGCCAAAGTTAGGGAAGAAGGGTGCATGGAAAATTTATTTTTCTTTTGAGGATTTGAGTGGGCAATTGTGGTCCGATTTTAGTGTTCTTGGTATGCATAGAATCGTGGTAGAACGAGGTTTCTAATGATGTAAAAATTATTGAATTCCGAGATGTGGGCCGGGGGCTCGGGTTTGGCCGAATTTCGAGATTTTTGATTAAATTGATAATTTTCAATTGGGTTGTGTTCCTTGAGTATATACTAATGATGCTGAACTGGTTTTGGCTAGATTCGGAGCAATCGGGAGCCAACTTGAGGGTCAAAGGCATAGCGGGCTAGTGTGGTGGCCCGGTAGAGGTAAGTAATGGTCTTAAATCTTGTCTTGAGGGTATGGAGCCCCGGACTGCATTATTTTCTCACTGAATTTGGAATGGCGCACATGTCGGATGACGAATATGTAGCGCGTACTGATTTTTGGATTGGACTAGGTCCTCTCCGCGGCAACTAATGAGTTGCATATTTACTCAAAATCTTATGTTAAATTATGTTCTAAAGATTTGTGAAATATTTGGGTTGTAAGCCGTGTTTAGGGCCTCGTGCCGATCTGTTTAGACCCCTTTGAGGGCGTTTTACTGTTGTTTTCCTCACTACCTGTTGATGATTTTACTCAGCATCATTGTGCATACTGTTTTATTTGAAACTCAGCCTGATTTACACTACATGAGCATTAAAATGATGTTTTCGGGTCGAGTACCCCGTTCTATTACTTCGCCCGAAGGGCTTTTTGAGTGGTTCCACCAAGTGTGGTTGAGGGCCAAGTGTGATGGTGAGGTGCTGAGTGATATTAGCGATTGGGCTGAAGGAGCCCCTCCGGAGTCTGTACACACCCCCAGTGAGCGCACCGAGTGCGAGTGATTGAGTGATTAGGAGGCATGAGAGGCTGTGAGGTGCTGAGTGATTGTGAGGTGCAGAGGGATTGTGAGGCATGCCCGAGGGGATGATTATGAAACATGTTTTTTGCTCGAGGGGATACTTATGATTTTACTACATTTATTTGCATACCAAATCCTTGTTTTAAATTTGTTAAGAATTTGCATTGTTTTAAGGACTTTTGTGAAGTTGATTTCTAAGCCATGACGATTTCGTATATCTATGTATACTATTGGAAAGTAAGGCTGCGTATATTGTGACTTGATGACATTGATTTTCATGTGATTCCTTGCTACTTAGACTTGATTTATTTCCATTGCTACTGAGTTGGCGTACTAACATTACTCCCTGCACCTTTGTGTGCAGATTCAGGAGAAGATATCGAGCGTTAGCTTTTATATATGTATCGCAGCGGAGCCGGATCGTGGGGATATAGAGGTAGTTGTTCAGAAACTTAAATGGGATTTTCAAAAGGAAATGTGAACACGCGGTAGTCGGCTAGCCTAGTTCTACGATAGGCGCCATCACGGCCGGTTAGAATTTGGGGTCGTGACAGTTTGGTATTAGAGCCCTAGGTTACATATGACTCAACGGTCATTAGCAGTTTTAGTAGAGTCTTGCGGATCGGCACGGAGACGTATGTACTTATCTTCGAGAGGCTGCCGAACTTTTAGGAAACATTCTATCTTTCTTGAACTCTTTCGTGTTGATCTATTGATTCTTGAAATATGAACTTGCGTAGTTTCATTCTCTCACAGATGGTGAAGACATGCCATACCGATCAAAGTGACCAGTCAGCGGCTAGACCAGCGAGAGGTCGAGGCCGCGGTCGAGGCTGTGGTAGAGGTAGGGGCCAGCCCGCACAGCAGCTGGGGTAGTACCTCAGGATCCCCCTATTGATCATGATCAGGTTTCCGCCGATGGTGTCCCAGCGGGACAGGCTCAGGCACCCGCAGTGCCTATGTTTATTCCGGGTCTTCAGGAGGCCCTGTCTCAGATATTGTCAGTATGCACCGGTTTGGCTCAAGTCGTTGCCATGTCTTCTTCTGCCACCACAACTCAGGCCGGGGGAGGCAGCAGGATGCAAAGGGTATTCAGGCACCGGGAGCAGCCCCAGCTCAGCCAGCTGCTCCGGTTCAGGATTTTGTGGTCCCTGCTATGCCTGAGGATGAGCAGCGTAGGTTGGAGAGGTTCAGCAGACTTCAGCCTCCGACTTTCAGTGGTACAGAGGGCGAGGATGCTCAGGGATTTCTAGATAGGTGCCAGAGAATACTGCGCACCGCGGGTATTCTGGAGACCAGCGGGGTCTCATTTGTTATTCTGGAGACCAGGTATTTCTAGACAGGTGCCAGAGAATTCTTGAGCAGCTGCGCCAGGGAGAGTTATCAACCACTCAGTACGAGATAATATTTTTTGAGGTTACTTGGCATGCTTATGAGATTATCCCTACTGATAGGGAGAGGGTGAGGAGGTTCGTAGATGGTCTTCTTATCAGCTTCTGTTGTTTATGACTCTAGAGAGAGTATCGGGTGCTTCATTCGAGTAGGTTATTGACATAGCTCGAGATATTTAGTCTGTTTGCCGCCAGGAGCGGGAGGAGAGGGAGGCCAAGAGGCCTCATGGTTCGGGCAGTTCCAGTGGTGCTCCTTTCAGGGGACAGTTTCAGTAGGGTAGGGGCCGTCCATTCAGGCCTCCTCAGTCAGGTTGCCCAGCTTATAGTGGTGCATCTTCAGGGCAGGGTCCCCGTGGTTCTCAGTCAGGCCGTACTTCATTTGGTGCCCTCACAGCTCAGAGTGTAGATCGAGCACCTCCAGTTTAGGGTTCATCTATTCAGGAGTCTTTCAGTGGTCGTGCAGGTGCTAGGGGTTTCTATCAGTCCCCGCCTCCAGCTTCAAGTAGTTGTTTTGAGTGCGGAGAGTTCAGGCACGGGTGGAGGCAGTGTCCCGCTGTTCCGGTGGATATTCTCATCAGAGGGTCCAGCCCTCGATTTCATCTCCAGTCAGTTCACCACCCGCCCAGGCAGCCAGGGGTGGTGTTCAGTCAGCCAGAGGCTGCCATAGAGGGGGAGGTAGAGCAGGGGGAGGTCAGACTCATATTATGCATTTCCAGCCAGGTCGGATGCTATGGCCTCAGATGCCGTGATTGCAGGTATTGTTCCAGACTGTTTTCGTGATGCCTTGGATTTATTTGACCCTGGTTCCACACCTATGTTTCTTCATATTTTTCCAGTTTTCTGGATGTGCCCCGTGAGCCTCTGGTCACCTCTGTTCATGTGTCGACTCCGGTGGGCGATATTGTTGTTGTGGACCGCGTGTATCGGTCGTGCATTATATCAATTGGGGATGTGGAGACCAGAGTGGACCTCCTGTTACTCAACATGGTCTATTTTGACGTGATATTGGGCATGGATTGGTTATCTCCGTGCCATGTTGTCCTTGATTGTCACGCTAAGACTGTGACCCTAGCTATGCCAGGGTGTCCGAGGGTTGAGTGGAGAGGTTCTTTCGAGTATATGCCTAGCAGGGTGATTTCTTTCCTGGAGGCTCGACGCATGGTTAAAAAGGGGTGTTTATCTTATTTGGCCTTTGTGAGGGATGTCGGTGGTGAGACTCCCGCTATTGATTCAGTTTCTGTGGTTCGTGATTTTCCATATGTGTTTCCTGCAGACCTTCCAGGTATGCCACCTGACAGGGATATTGATTTTGGTATTGACCTGGTGCCAGGCACTCAGCCTATTCCAATTCCACCATATCGTATGGCGCCAGCGGAGCTAAGGAAATTGAAGGAGCAGCTTCAGGAGCTCCTGGATAAGGGGTTCATTCGGCCTAGTGTGTCACCTTGGGGTTCACCGGGGTTGTTCGTTAAGAAGAAGGATGGGTCCATGCGTATGTGTATTGACTATCGGCAGTTGAATAGGGTTACGGTGAAGAATCGATATCCCTTGCCCCGTATCGATGATTTGTTTGACCAGCTTCAGGGAGCCATAGTATTTTCCAACATTGATTTGAGATCTGGGTACCATCAGTTGAGGATTCGCGATTCTGATATCCCGAAGACTGCTTTCAGGACCAGGTATGGTCATTATGAGTTCTTGGTTATGTCGTTTGGGCTGACCAATGCCCCAGCTGCGTTCATGCAATTGATGAACAGCGTGTTTCAGCCTTATCGTGAATCCTTCGTCATTGTGTTCATTGATGACATCCTGGTTTATTCTCGTAGCTAGGAAGAGCATGCTCAGCATTTGAGATTTGTGTTACAGAGATTGAGGGAGGAGAAGCTTTATGCGAAATTCTCCAAGTGTAAGTTTTGGCTTGGTTCGGTAGCTTTCTTGGGGCACGTGGTGTCCAGTGAGGGGATTCAGTTTGATCCAAAGAAGATAGAGGCGGTGCAGAGTTGGCCCAGACCGTCCTCAGCTAAAGAGATTAGGAGTTTCCTTGGTTTGGCGGGATATTACCATCGCTTTGTGGAGGGATTCTCTTTGATAGCTTCGCCTTTGACCAAATTGACCCAGAAGGGTGCTCTATTCAGATGGTCTGATGAGTGTGAGGAGAGCTCTCAGAAGCTCAAATCAGCATTGACTACAGCTCCAGTACTAGTTGTGCTTGCTGGTTTGGGTTCTTACACAGTTTATTGTGATGCTTCCAAAGTTGGCTTGGGAGCGGTATTGATGCTGGACG
Organism: Nicotiana paniculata; assembly: GCA_005239505.1. Lineage (NCBI taxonomy): Eukaryota > Viridiplantae > Streptophyta > Magnoliopsida > Solanales > Solanaceae > Nicotiana > Nicotiana paniculata. Next base: position 87,560 of record ML338224.1, read on the forward strand.
GTAGGGTGATTTCCTACGCGTCCAGACAGTTGAAGGTGCACGAAAAGAATTATCCAGTGCACAATCTTGAGTTAGCTGCCATTGTTCATGCCTTGAAGATTTGGCGGCATTATCTGTATAGAGTGCAGTGTGAGATTTTCACTGATCATCGCAGTTTGCAGTATCTGCTGAGGCAGAAGGACTTGAATTTGCGTCAGAGGAGATGGTTAGAGGTCCTCAAGGATTATGACCTCACTATCTTATATCATTCGGGGAAGGCCAATGTAGTGGATGATGTCTTGAGTCACAGAGCAGAGAGTTTGGGAGTTTAGCTTACCTTCCAGTAGCAGAGCGGCCATTAGCTCTTGATGTTCAGGCCTTAGCAGGTCATTTGGTGAGATTGGATCTATCGGAACCCCCATGGGTGTTGGCTTGTGTAGCCTCCAGGTCTTCTCTTTACGATCAGATTAGAGCACGCCAGTATGATGATCCACATTTGCTTGTTCTTCAGGACAGGGTACATCGCGGTGATGCCAGATATGTGGTTATTGGTGATGATGGGTTCATGAGGATGCAGGGCTGGATTTGCATGCCCAATGTAGATGGACTTCGAGATTTGATTCTAGCATAGGCTCATAGTTTGCGGTATTCCATCCATCCGGGTGCCGCAAAGATGTATCGGGATTTGAGGCAGCATTATTGGTGGAGGAGAATGAAGAAGGATGTTGTGGAGTTTGTGGTTTGGTGTCTCAACTGTCAGAAGGTCAAGTATGAGCACCAGAGACCGGGTGGATTGCTTCAGAGGTTTGATATTCCGGAGTGGAAGTGGGAGCGGATCACCATGGAATTCGTAGTTGGACTCCCACGGACTTCGAGGAGGTTTGATGCTATATGGGTTATTGTGGATCGGCTGACCACGTCCGCGCACTTCATTCCTTTTAGTACTACGTATTCATCGGAGAGGTTAGCTGAGATTTATATCAGGGAGATTATCTGTTTGCATGGGGTTCCAGTTTCTATCATTTCCAACAGAGGCACTCAGTTCACATCCCAGTTCTGGAGAGCCGTGCAAAGAGAGTTGGGTACTCAGGTTAAGTTGAGCACAGCGTTTCATCCTCAGACCGACGGGCAGTCGGAGCGCACCATTCAGATTTTGGAGGATATGTTGCGTGCTTGTGTGATTGACTTTGGTGGTTCATGGGATCAGTTTCAGCCACTAGCGGAGTTTGCATATAATAACAGCTATCAGTCGAGTATTCAGATGGCTCCGTATGAGGCTTTATATGGTAGGAGGTGTAGGTCTCCGATTGGTTGGTTTGAGCCAGGCGAGGCCATGCTATTGGGCACAGACTTAGTTCAGGATGCTTTGAGTAACACAAAGTTGATTCAGGAGCATCTTCACACGGCGTAGTCTAGGCAGAAGAGTTATGCGGACCGGAAGGTCCGAGACGTGTCTTTCATGATTGGGGATAAGGTGTTGCTGAAGGTGTCACCCATGAAGGGTGTTATGAGATTCGGGAAGAGAGGAAAGTTGAGTCCCAGGTTCGTTGGACTGTTTGAGGTACTTCAGAGGGTTGGGGAGGTGGCTTATAGGCTTGCTATGCCTCCCAGTTTATCAAGTATTCATCCAGTATTCCATGTTTCGATGCTCCGGAGGTATGTTGGTGACCCTTCCCATGTTTTGGACTTCAGCACGGTTCAGCTCGAGGGTGATATGTCATATGAGGTAGAGCCAGTGGCTATTTTGGGTCGTTAGGTCAGGAAGCTAAGACTAAGGATATAGCTTCAGTGAAGGTTCAATGGAGAGGGCAGCCGATGGAGGTGCCACCTGGGAGACCGAGCGGGAGATGCGGGACAGATATCCTCACTTATTTGAGACTCCAGTTATGTTTCTAGACCCGTTCGAGGATGAATGTTTGTTTAAGAGGGGGAGGATGTAACGACCCGGCCGGTCATTCCGTGAGATTTACCCTGTTTCCCCAATTTATGCATTTGTTATGTATCGCTATCCTGTTTTTGATGTGTTGGATCAGCTGGTTTGGGTCCGGAGTAGTTATGGTGAGAGTTTAGGCATTTAGCCTTTTAAAGTAGCATAATAGTTGAGAAATTCAACTGAGAATTAACTTATTGGTAAACAACCTCGTAATGTGGATTTTATGGATCGAATAGCTTCGTTAGGTGATTTGGGACTTGGGAGTGTGTTCGAAATATTTTTGTTATGTCCGGAGTAGAATTAGGCTTGAATTGGCGAAAGTTAGTTTTTGGTGATTTCCGATCGGCAGTGGAAAATAGGCTATCGGGGTTGGAATGGAATTCCGGAAGTTGGAACAATTTCGTAATGTCATATTAGATATGTCAGCAAAATTTCAGCTTAATCGGAAGTGTTTTGGTTGGTTTCGACGTAGTTGGCGAAATTTGGAAGTTTCAAAGTTCGTAGGCTTGAATTTGATGTAAATTTGGTGTTCTCGTGTTGTTTTTGGTGTTTCGAAGGCTCGAATAAGTTTGAATGATGTTATGGGATATGTTGGTATGTTTGGTTGAGGTCCCGAGGGCCTCGGGTGTGTTTCGGATGGTTAAGGGACCAAGTTTTGGCTTGAATTCTGGGCAGATAGCTGCTAGTGTAAGGTTTTGGTTTCCTTCTACGCGATCTCGAGAGGATGTTTGCGATCGCGTAGGGTTAATTGGTGAGGCACTATTTTTGTTCTTCGCGATCGCGTGGAATGGTTTGCGATCGCCTGAGAATGAGTGTTTGGTCAGTGCGATCGCGTGGTCTTGTTTGCGATCGCGTAGAGTTAAAGGGGCGCTGGGTGAGTTGAGCTTTGTTCTTCGCGATCGCGTGGAATGGTTTGCGATCGCGTGGGTTTAAGTCTTGATGAGTCACGATCGCATGAGGTTGTCTGCAATCGCATAAGGTAAATTGATGGGGCAGCAAGTTTGTTCTTCGCGATCGCGTGCCAAAGTTTGCGATCGCAGTGAAGGAATTATTTTAGCTGGGCAGAATGTTTAAAAGGCCAGAAGTGCGAATTTGGTTGTTATTTTCTCCATTGTTGCATGCGGACTTGAGAACTTTTGAAAGAGAATTGAAGGGGAATCAAGGGAAATCATCTGGAGGTAAGAATTTCAACTTCATAACACGTTTCTATATCAATTCTTAAGTGATTAAACCACAAAAATTCTTGAAATTTAGCCAAAGTTGGGGAAGAAGGGTGCATGGAAAATTTATTTTTCTTTTGAGGATTTGAGTTGGAAATTGTGGTCCGATTTTAGTGTTCTTGATATGCATAGAATCGTGGGAGGATGAGGTTTCTAATGATGTAAAAATTATTGAATTCCGAGATGTGGGCCCGGGGCTCAGGTTTGGCCGAATTTCGAGATTTTTGATTAAATTGATAATTTTCAATTGGGTTGTGTTCCTTGAGTATATATTAATGATGCTGAACTGGTTTTGGCTAGATTCGGAGCAATCGGGAGCCAACTTGAGGGGCAAAGGCATAGCGGGCTAGTGTGGTGGCCCGGTAGAGTTAAGTAATGGTCTTAAATCTTGTCTTGAGGGTATGGAGCCCCGGACTGCATTATTTTCTCACTGAATTTGGAATGGCGCACATGTCGGATGACGAATATGTAGCGCGTACTGATTTTTGGATTGGACTAGGTCCTCTCCGCGGCAACTAATGAGTTGCATATTTACTCAAAATCTTATGTTAAATTATGTTCTAAAGATTTGTGAAATATTTGGGCTGTAAGCCGTGTTTGGGGCCTCGTGCCGATCTGTTTAGACCCCTTTGAGGGCGTTTTACTGCTGTTTTCCTCACTACCTGTTGATGATTTTACTCAGCATCATTGTGCATACTGTTTTATTTGAAACTCAGCCTGATTTACACTACATGAGCATTAAAATGATGTTTTCTGGTCGAGTACCCCGTTCTATTACTTCGCCCGAGGGGCTTTTCGAGTGGTTCCACCGAGTGTGGCCGAGGGCCAAGAGTGATGGTGAGGTGCTGAGTGATATTAGCGCTTGGGCTGAAGGAGCCCCTCCGGAGTCTGTACACACCCCCAGTGAGCGCACCGAGTGCGAGTGATTGAGTGATTGGGAGGCATGAGTGGCTGTGAGGTGCTGAGTGATTGTGAGGTGCTGAGGGATTGTGAGGCATGCCCGAGGGGCTGATTATGAAACATGTTTTTGCCCGAGGGGCTACTTATGATTTTATTACATTTATTTGCATACCAAATCCTTGTTTTAAAGTTGTTAAAAATGTGCATTGTTTTAAGGACTTTTGTGAAGTTGATTTCTAAGGCATGACGATTTCGTATATCTATGTATACTATTGGAAAGTAAGGTTGCGTATATTGTGACTTGATGAAATTGATTTTCATGTGATTCCTTGCTACTTAGACTTTATTTATTTCCATTACTACTGAGTTGGCGTACTCACATTACTCCCTGCACCTCTGTGTGCAGATTCAGGAGAAGATATCGAGCGTTAGCTTTTATATATGTATCGCAGCAGAGTCAGATCGTCGGGGTATAGAGGTAGTTGTTCAGCGTTCGCAGCATCTCTGTTTTCCCTTCTTGTTGTATTTAGCTTTGATTCGGAGTTTTGTATTATGATACTTTATTTTGGCTTATTTCACTAGATGCTCATGACATGTTGGCTCCGAGTTTTGGGGATGGCAGTACTGTATATAAAATTTGCCTATTATTTTAAGAACTTTCTGTATATTGTTACAAATTGATTAAAATTTAAATGGGATTTTCAAAAGGAAATGTGAACACGCGGTAGTCGGCTAGCCTAGTTCCACGATAGGTGCCATCATGGCTGGTTAGGATTTGGGGTCGTGACATGCGGTCCGAAAACCTACCGACTGAAGCATGTTTTCTAGCCATTGAAGAGAGGAATATGCGGTCTAATATTCGTTCGCACAAAGCTTCTACGGATCGCATAATGACCACATAAAATTGCAGCGTGAGATTTTGCGAGAGCACATTTGCGATGAAGTCTACGGCTGCATAATCACTATCCGAACCGCATAATGGTTCTGCGATGGGGAACTGGGCAACTTGGGCGTGCAATTATGCGGCGGTCTTACAACTCTCGGACCGCATACATGATTTGTGACCATTTTACAGTCGCAGACGTGTTCTGCAGGGTATTTTTTTTCAACTTTGACCCCGACTTTTTGCCTACTATAAATTGATTTACTATTGTTTTTGTGGAACATCTTGTCTGAAAAAAAGGCTACATTGAAGGCATTGAATACACCATTATTTTGGAAGCTTTTGAAGAGAGAATCTTGTACCTTTGTAAGCCTTATGACTTTATTTATTTTTTTATTCTTGGATTCTAGTATGAGTAGCTGATTTTAAATACTAAGGTGGTGTAATGTTAATGGGTGTTTACCGTTGAATATATACGATGGTTGGTTGATATTTATTCATTTCTCATGCTTCATTTATTGTTGTTGATTGCAAACATTAACTAATTCCATTTTGCTCTTTCTTTACCTGGAAAAGTGAGTTAGGATTTGGTAGAATTGAATATCAAAAAACTCAAGGATTTAAACCTTGTTTAATAGAATCGCTTAGGAATAAGTGGGTTCTATTTGGCATAAATTGGTTATTCTTAATTGAAACTCTTCTATATTTGGGAAAATCATAAAGAGAAAATACTACCCAACTATTGGGAAATATTGGGTAGTTACTTAGAAACCATTTGCGTAGCAAAGGACCTTCCATTAGAAATATATCATATTAACACCGATAGCAATACATTCCTTTGATGGGGACACAACCTTGGTTTCTTTAATCAAATAAATTACATTCTCACAATACAATATTTTTCTTTACTACATATAATTACAACACTCTTTTTAAGCTAACGGAATAGAATTACGATTTATGTCAAGTTTCACACTATTCAAGTAATCTTTTCACACCTATTCCCTGTGGGATTCGACCCCAACCTAGTTGGGTTATTATATTTGATATAGACCGCCTTACACCATTTATTTAGGTGTAATTTGAGTGTATCAAGGAGCATGCTCAGCTTTTGAGGACTGTACTACAGAGGCTGAGGGAGGAGAAGCTTTATGCCAAGTTCTCCAAGTGTGAGTTTTGGCTCATTTTGGTGGCGTTCTTGGGGCACGTTGTGTCCAGTGAGGGGATTAAGGTGGATCCAAAGAAGATAGATGCGGTTCAGAGTTTTCCCAGACCGTCTTCAACTACTGAGATTCCAAGTTTTCTTGGCTTGGCCGGATATCATCGTCGCTTCGTGTAGGATTTCTCGTCCATTGCCGCACCTTTGACCAGGTTGACCCAGAAAGTTTCTCCATCCAGGTGGTCCGATGAGTGTGAGGAGATATTTTAGAATCTCAAGACTACCTTGGCCACAGATTTAGTTCTATTTTGCCTTCAGCATCGGGCTCTTATATAGTTTATTATGATGCTTCTTGGACTAGTATTGGGTGTGTCTTGATGTAGGAGGGTAGAGTGATTACTTATGATTCAATCCAGTTGAATACCCATGAGAAAAACTACCATGTTCATGATTAGGAATTGACAGCCATCATTAATGCATTGAAGATTTGGAGGCATTATCTCTACGATATGTCTTGTGAGGTATTTACGGATCATTGGAGTCTCCAGCACTTGTTCAAACAAAAGGATCTAAATTTGAGGCAGATGAGATGGTTAGAGCTGCTAAAGTACTATGATATTTCCATTATGTATCATCCCCAGAAGGCCAATGTGGTGGCCAATGCCTTGAGTAGAAAGGCGGTGAGTATGGACAGTCTTGCATTTATTCTAGTAGGTGATACACCACTTGCATAAGATGTTTAGGACTTGGCCAATTAGTTCGAGAGATTAGATGTTTCGAAGCCAAGTCGTGTTCTAGCTTATGTGGTTTCTCAGTCTTCCTTATATGATCGCATCAGAGAGCATCAGTATGATGATCCCCATTTGCTTGTCCTTAAGAAAACGGTTCGTCATGGTGATGCCAATGAGGTTACTATTGGATATGACGAGGTGTTGCGGATGCAGGGTTGGATTTGAGTCCCCAATGTGGATGGGATATGTGAGTTGATTCATGAGGAGACCCATCGTTCACGTTCCATTCATCTGGGTGCTACAAAGATGTATCACTTGAGACAGCACTATTGGTGGAGGAGGACGAAGAAAGACATAGTGGGGTTTATAGCTCTGTGCCTAAATTGTCAATAGGTGAAGTACAAGCATCAGAGACCGGGCGGATTGCTTCAGAGGCTTGAGATTATAGAGTGCAAATAGGAGCGTATCACCATGGATTTTGTAGTTGGGCTCCCACAGACTTCAAGAAAGTTTGATGCTTTTTGGGTGATTGTGGATCGGCTGACCAAGTTCGCACATTTCATTCCAGTTAGGACTACCTATTCTTCGGAGCGGTTGGCTGAGATTTACATCCGCGAGATTGTTTGCCTTCACGGTGTGCCGGTGTCCCTCATTTTAGATCAGGGCATGCAGTTACATCGTAATTTTGGAGAGCAGTATAGCAAGAGCTAGGCACTGGGTTGAGATGAGTACGGCATTCCACCCTCAGACGGACGGACAGTCCGAGCGCACTATTCAGAATTGGAGGATATGTTATGCGCTTGTGTCATAGATTTCAGGGGTTCTTGAGATCAGTTTTTGCCACTTGCTGAGTTTGCCTACAACAGCTACCAATCAAGCACTCTGATAGCTCTGTATGTGAGATAGTGTCGGTCTCTGGTGGGTTGATTTGAGCCGAGGCTAGGCTATTCGGTACTGACTTGGTTCAGAATGCTCTGGACAAGGTTAATTTGATTCAAGATCGGCTTCACACGGCGCAGCCTAGACGGAAGAGCTATGCATCGGAAGGTTCATGATGTTGCTTACATGGTGGGGGAGAAGGTACTACTCAGAGTTTCACCCATAAAGGGTGTTAAGAGGTTCGGGAAGAAGGGCAAGTTGACCCCTATATGTATTGGGCCTTTTGAGGTGCTTGAGAGGATTGGAGAGGTGGCTTACAAGCTTGCATTGCAGCCTAGCCTGTCGAGTGTTCATACACTGTTTCATGTTTCCATGCTCCGGAAGTATGTTCCATCTCATGTTCTGGACTCCAGCACGGTTCATTTGGATGGTTATTTGACTTATGATGTTGAGCCGGTGGCTATTTTGGATCGGCAAGTTCGAAAGTTGAGGTCAAAGAACATAGCTTCAGTAAAAGTGCAGTGGAGAGGCTTGTCCATCCAGTCGAGGAGGCTAGAACGAGCGGGATATACCGAGCAAATATCCACGCCTATTTGAGACTCCAGTTATGATTCTAGACCCCTTAGAGGACAAACGTTTTTCTAAGAGGGGGAGGATGTAACAACCCAGCCGGTCGTTTTGAGTGTTGTAGCCTCATTCCCCCATTTATTGCTTATTTTGTGCTCGACTTTTGTTGTCTGAATTTTCGGGGTGGTTGGTTTGGTTCCGGGGATGTTACAGAATAAATTGATACACTTAGTCCTAAGGATGGAAGCCTAAGTTGAAAGAGTTTGGCGGAAGTTGACTTATGTGTAAATGTCTCCGGAATGAATTTTTGACAGTTCCAATAGCTACTTATGGTGATTTTGGACTTAGTAGTGTGTCTGGATTATTTTGAGGTCCGTAGATGATTTTGGCTTGAATTGGAGAAAGTTGGAAAAATGGAAGTTTGGAGAGTTGAGAAGTTTGACCGAGAGTTGACTTTTTGGTTATCGGGCGCGGATTTTGATTTAGCAAGTTGGAATAGGTTCGTTGTGTCATTTATTACTTGTTTGCAAAATTTGATGTCAATCGGAGTTGATTTGATAGGTTTCGGCATCAAATATAGAATTTAGAAGTTCATAAGTTCATTAGGCTTGAATCGATACGCGATTTGTGGTTTTAGTGATGTTTGATGTGATATGATGCTTTGACTGAGTTCATATGATGTTTTAGTACTTGTTGGTAAGTTTGGTTAAGGTCCCGGGTGCCTCGGGTGTGATTCGGATCATGTTCGCCGCATTTTGAACCTTGGAGGAACTGCTGATTTTTGTTGTTGGTTTCCTTATATGCAATTGTAAGTGGGATGTTGTGATCGCAAAGAGTTGTTGGCAGTGGTGGAAGATTTTCTCTATGCATTCACGAGCGAGTATCTGAAATAGCGTATGTTGGGGAGTCAGTGAATCGCGAACGCGTGGGTTAAGTCAAGTTCGCTAAGAGGAAAGGAAGAAGTCGGGGTCACGCAATATTGTTCTTGGCGATCGCGTGGGTAGGTTCGCGATCGCGTATTGTGTTGAGCCTATGAGTCGCGTTCGTGTGTTGCTTTCCTCGTTCGCGTAGAGTTATTTTTTGCAGCTTGAGGATTTGTGCTTCGCAATCATGAAGCATTTCCCGCGATTGTGAAGAAGGGCATCTGGCAGACTCTTTAATATCAAAAACGAGGGTTAGAGTTATATTTCATAATTTGACTTTGGGAGCTCAGATTGAGGCGATTCTTGGAGGGATTTTCAAGGAAGTGATTGGGATAAGTGATTCTAACTCGGATTTGGTTAAATTACATGAATTTATCATTGTTTTTATCATTTAATTAGTGTTTTGGGTTGGAAAAAATGGGGAAAATTATAGAAACTTCATAGGATTTAATTTGAGAATTTGAAGGTCGAGGTGTGATCGGATTTGAGTAATTTTTGTATGGTTGGACTTGTGGTGAATGGGTGTTCATATTTTGCAACTTTTGTCAGATTTCGAGGCCCGGGGTTGACTTTTTGACTTTTGCTTAAAAACTTAATTTTATCATATGGAATTGATTCATATAGCTAGTGTTGATTGTATCTAGTTTATTGTGGCTAGATTCGAGGCATTCGGTGGCCTATTCACGAGGCAAGGGATCATTGCAGTAGGGATTTACACGGTTAGAGGTAAGTAACACTTCTAAACTTGGTTCAGAGGGTATGAACTGAATTTTGTATTATGTGGTTGGTGTTGAGGTGACGCTCATGCTAGGTGACGGGCGTGTGGGTGTGCATCGTAAAAATTGTGATCCGGTCGATTCCTTGGTACTACGTAGTCATCAAACCATGTTGTTATTCATATGATCTCTATGTGTTAGAGTAATTGAGCTGCAAATTCATGTTAGAAATCATGTTAGGCTATATGCTTATCCGGTTGATACCCATTGGGCTCATTTATGTTGTTAAATTATTTGCTTAGATGGCAATTTTTTACTCAATCACATCAATCTTTTGCATATAATATCTCAGTCTCTATTACTATTTATTATTTTGTTATATATCATTATTTGGGCTAAGTGGCATGAGAATTGTGAGCCCGACAGACTGGAGAGATTGATGACTGAGTTGGGGCCTGAGAGCTGTGTTGTGAGTGAGATTTTTGGATCGGGCTGCACGGTGCAACAGGTCTTATGGATTTATATATGGATTGGGTAGCACACTGCAGCAGGCCTTTTAGGCTTTATTATTGTGGGATTGAGTTGCATGCTGCAGCAGGCCAGATTGGCTTACCAACAGTGAGCGTGGGTACCGTACAATGCTGAATGACTGAGTATGAAGAGCGAGAATTTAGACAGTCAAATTGAGTACTCTGAGAGTGTGAGTACGTGAGGTTTTCATTGTATTGCATCACATATGATATGCACATTGGCATGTAGATATAGAGATATAATATTCCTTATATCAGTCATACTTGGCATATTTTATCTGTATTGAGCTTAATTGTTAAATCTGGAAGCATGTCTACATTCATGTACTGTGTACTAATACATTTTTAGTTTTTCTGAGATATTTTTGCCATATTTCCTATCATTTCTGTATTGTTAAACATTGTATTTGGACTGTATTGGTTGATCTCGTCAGTGCTTTCATCCCAAATGTTAGTCTTGTTACTTATTGAGTGCATTGGTTGGTTGTACTCATACTACCCTATGCACTTCATGCGCAGATCCAGGTACTTTCGGGCACGGAGGCTGCTAGTGTTGGAGCTTATTCAGTTCGGAGACTATCGTGGTAGCTACCTTGGCATCCGTAGACCTTGACTCTGATCCTTTTTCTATTAGTCTTATTCATACTGTTCTAATTTCCTAGGCAGTGTTACAGCAGTCAGACCATGTTATTGTATAGATGCTCATGTACTCAGAGACACCCGACTTTTAGAAAATTTTGTATTGAGTTGCGGTGTTTTCGTCCATTTTTTATGAGATTTTAATTGCTTAAACCTATTTCAATATGCTTTACATTAAAGATTCATGTATTTGTGAGTTGTCGGCTTACCTAGTATCGCGATAGGCTGACTTATGCATAATTGAATAATTGAATAATGATGTACACTGATTAATGGGGAATACAGATTAAGGGGGAACTCAATGGCCTTCCAGGTTCATTATCTGGTTCTTTGTGGTTCTTTGTGGAATTTTCAATTATAAGTTTGTCATCATCAAAAAGGGGGAATTATAGGTTATAAGTACTTTTGTTTTATGTTTTGATGATCTAACAAACATAATGTCAAGAACCAGATAAGGAACCTGATTCACATCTGGTCCACATTCTCAAGCGCATGGAAATAACCAGACTTAAGATGGAGATGTTCGTCAGTATTTCAGAATTTAAAGAATAAAAAAGGGGAACAGATGGACTTCAGTTCCCCTGGGGATTGTACTAAGTCAACTCTCAAAATAGCTGGAAAGTGACTGCCTGCACACGCAACAGTACAGCACAGTGCGGCAGTCACCTCCATTTGGAAGGACCTTGTACCCAAGTTGCTTACATCATTCAAGTGATGTCATCAATGTTATATTAACATTAAACCAATGACAAAACATCACTTGAACACTTAGAGAATTAACTCAAGCACTCCAATAGTGATTGATCTTCCAGTTAATAATTCTCAAACGCATCAAAAACAAAGAACAGCACTACAGACCAGTTCTCCATATCAAGTGATTGTATGTTCTTACTTGAGTTGTAACTTTGTTAACATTATTTACTTTTAATTACTACTTAGCTTACTTAGAAGCATTTTGTAGGGAACTCTTGTAAATAATAAACCCCTATGTTTGTGTCTTGGCTAGAGCTAGTCAAGTTGTAAAGTCTTTGTAATAGAGGTATTACAAAGTGGCATGTAATAGGTGTGTTACAAGTTAGTGAGGGATTAAGGACTTAATTCCTAGGTTACAATAGGTTGTAATTTAAACGTTTTGCTCAGTAGTGAAGTTGAAATCCTACAAGGGTAGGTCGTGGTTTTTTATCCCATTGAGCTGGGAATTTTCCACGTAAAAACTCTCAAGGTTATTTACTTTCTGTTGTGTTTGTGTAATCTGTGGAAACTAATAGAGAACCTGGTTCTCTATATAGTTTGGTGGACCCTCGAATTCTATCAGTTGGTATCAGAGATGGTTCTTCTATCAGGCTAACACCTATAAAGGATGCTCATGGCTGCTCCACCGAACTTTGAAGAAGGTCAGTCTACCTATAGGCCACCAAGGTTCAATGGCCAGTATTATGGATGGTGGAAGACTAGGATGCACGATTTCATCATGGCTGAAACTTTCAAGCTCTGGGACGTCATATGTGATGTCCCCTTGGTCCCCACTAAAACTAGTGGTGACCCTGTTTTAACTATTCCCAAAACAAGAAAAGAATTCAATGATGTCGACCGTAAAGCCATAGAGAAGAATTTTCGTGCAAAGAAAATCCTCGTATGTGGTATTGGCCCTGATGAATACAATAGTATATCGGCATGTTAGTCAGCTAAGGAAATATGGGAAGCTCTCCAAACAGCTCACGAAGGAACCACACAAGTCAAACAATCCAAGATTGACATGCTCACAACTAAATATGAGCTCTTCAGGATGAAAGATGATGAATCCATCCAAGATATGCATACTCGATTTACCTCTATCATTAATGAACTTCACTCTCTTGGTGAAATTATTTCAAGAAACAAGCTTGTCAGGAATATCTTTAGTGTGCTACCCAGTTCTTGGGAAAGCAAAGTGAATGCCATTACAGAGGCGAAGGACTTACAGAAGCTGACCATCGATGAACTCATTGGCAATCTGAAAACATATGAAATGAAGGAAAAGAAAGACAATGAAAGAAGAGATCCCAAAATAGGGAAGAACCTGGTCCTCAAGACAGACAGCAATGATTCAAGTGGCGAGGACGGTGATATGGCTTACTTGGCAAGAAGATTTCAGAAGATGCTTCGCAGAAATGGAGGCATTCCAAAAAAGGGGAGTTCTAGCAAGCCAAAAAATTATTACCTCTATCATAAGTGTTGCAAGACAGGATACTTCATCAAGTACTGTCCCTTCCAAAAGCAAGATCAATTCAAGCACAACACAGACAAAGAAGCCAAGAGGAGCCCGGTTCCTGACAAATGCTTCAAAAGGAAGAATACCGCTGACAATGTTGTGAAACAAGCCCTTGCTGCATGGAGAGACTCCTCCAGTGAATCTGAAAAAGAAAATGATCATGGTGACAGTTCAATGATGGAAGTAGAAAGAGAAGCAACTGAGTATGACTCCATTTTTTCCTTAATGGCCCAATCTGATGATGATGATGACGACGACGATGATGAGGTAAACTTTCTGGATGTTCAGAGAAATCTGAAATCTTACTCTCCTAAAAAACGTATGTCTTTGGAAAATATTTTAAATAGATGCATATCACAGTCTTATAAATGATAACAATGTTCTAACTGTGGAATTAGGAGAATCATAACAATCTAGAGATTATGTGGTAGTCGTTGTGGTAGATTTGAAAGAAACTATTGAGTTTGAAAGAAGAAAAGAATGCCCTAACAAAAAAAATCACTAATGTAGAACATGAAAGAGATGATTTAGTGGTTGTTGTGGTTGATTTAAAGGAAACAATTGAGTGCACCAAGAAAGAGAAAGAGGTCCTAATTGAAAAAGTTGCTAATTTAGAACTTGAGAGAGATGATCTAGTAGTAGTGGTTGTTGATTTGAAGAAAACCATTGAGAGTGTTGAAAAGGAAAAAGATATCTAAATCGATAGAGTTTCTAATTATGAGCTTGAGAGAGATGACCTACTAGATGTAGTGGTGGATATTAATGATACAATTAAGGCACTGAAAGAAGAGGGTAGGCATGAGACTCTTCACAAAGGTAAGGAAGTTGCTAATGAAGCACACCTTAGGCTTGAAGATGAGATGAATACAGTGAAGTCTAGACTGTGTGTTGATCTTGAAAATAACAAAAAACTTCAGGAAGAACTAGGAAGAGTCAAGAGTGATCTTGAGAAGTCACTCAAATGGACCTGGTCCTCTGATGCTATCACTGCCATATACATTAATAATGGGGGGAACAGGCAGGGAATTGGGTTTCAAAGGGAAAAGACTCCTATAACCCTCATAGCAAGTATGTTACTGTACCCAATAATTGGCTTGTACTCACTGTGGTAACAATGGGTACCTTAAGAAAAACTGCAAGGCTAGGGTTCAGTCTCAACAGCAAAATAAAGTTTTGGCTAAGAGAGTAACTATTGTTAGAGAACCTGGTTCCTCATATAGAAAACGCATGCTGCTTGCTTGGACTAAAAGAAAACTCATTCATCCTTTTTCTCGTTACAAGGGAAATATAACCCTTGATTTCCTTGTGTAGGGAGCAGTGAAGGGGAACAGCCAACAATGGTACATGGATAGTGGTTGCTCAAGACAATGACTGGAAACAGAGTTGACTTCCTTTCACTGAAAGCCCTGCAAGGAGGGAGTGTATCCTTTGGAAATGGAAAAAAGGGATACATTCTGGGAATTGGAAGAATTGGCAAGTCACTCACTCACTCTATTGAGAACGTGTACAATGTCAATGGTTTGAAGTACACTCTGTTGAGTGTCTCTCAAATATGTGAAAAAGGAAATAAGGTGTAATTTCTGTCAAAGATATACACAGTCACAAATCGTGTGACTGGTGAAGTAGTGTTAGTGGCCAGGAGATACAAGAACATCTATGTCGCTGATTTTGAGTCCCAGGAGATACAAGAACATCTATGTCGCTGATTTTGAGTCCCTGCAAAGTGATGATCTCAGTTGTCTAAGAGTCGTTGATGATGATGTTGAACTATTACACAGAAGGCTAGGGCATACAAGCTTTTCATTACTGAACAAACTAGTCCAGAAGGACCTGGTTCGCGGTATGCCCGAGTCAAGCTTCAAGGAACACAAAGTATGTGATGTTTGTGCAAAAGGAAAGCATGCCAGATCCTCATTCAAACCCAAAAAGGAAGTCAGCACCTCAAGTCCACTTGATCTTCTTCATATGGATCTATGTGGACTTATGAGGGTGCCAAGCAGAGGACGAAAAAATATATCTTTGTAATTGTGGATGACTACTCCCGATTCACTTGGACTCTATTCCTTAGAAACAAGGATGAGACTTTCCAAGTACTTGTTACCTTTGTCAAGAAGACCTAAGTGAAGATGGGAACACATGTGGCTTGCATTAGATCGTACCATGGGACAGAGTTTGATAATGCCAAATTTGATGAATTTTGTGTTTAAAATGGCATTACTCATAACTTCTCTGCTCCAAGAACACCACAGCAAAATTGTGTTGTACAAAGGAAGAACATGACTCTTGAAGACATGACAATGTTGATGGACAATGGAATTGCAAATTATTTCTGGGCAGAAGCAGTAAACAATGCATGCTATTTGATAAACAGGTGCATGATCGGGTCATTTCTAAAAAAAACACCTTATGAGTTGCTGAATGAAAGAAATACCAAGCAGACGCATTTGAGGGCTTTTGGCTGCAAATGTTATGTTCTCAATAATGGCAAGGAACCGATTGGAAAATTTGATGTAAAAAGTGATGCAGGAATCTTCTTGTGATACTCATTCCAAAGCAAAGCTTAAAAAGTATACAACAAAATAACTCAATGTGTTGAGGAGAGTGTACATGTGATCTTTGATGAGTCTCACCTCTCTTGTGAGAAGGACGGGCATGCTAATCAAGATGGAGAGCCTTTATTGGTTCCAGGTGAAGTTATTGACATGGAAAATGGAAAGGCAGACATGATGAGCCATGTCAAGGAATCCAGTGAAGATGATGCAACCACATCTCCATCCATTTGAGAGGAACCTGGTTCCACGATCACAACAACTGAAGCTGAAAATAGAGTTGTTGATGCAGTCCAAGGTACTTCATTTGCTGAAGTAAGAAGCGTCCAAGAACCTCAGTCAGATATACCTGGGTCCTATACCAATGAGATTCAAGTGCCAAATTGGAAGCACAAAAGCTCACATCCTCTTGACAACATAATCACTCCTCTTGGCTCAGGAGTTCAAACTAGATCAAAAGCTAGAAACTCAATTGCCTTTTAAGCCTTTCATTCCCAAATAGAGCCCAAAAATATCAAAGAAGCTTTGAAGGATGCAGATTGGATCATAGCCATGCAAGAGGAGCTGCATCAATTTGAAAGAAACAAGGTGTAGCACCTGGTTCTTTTACCTGCAGATCGAACCATTATAGGGACCATATGGGTATTCAGGAACAAACTCGATGAGTTTAGAAATACAACAAGGAAAAAGGCAAGTAGTTCAAGTCTACAATCAGGAAGAATGGATTGATTATGATAAAACATTTGCTCCAGTTGCTCGAATGAAAGCTATCAGAATTCTTATTGCTTTTGCATCTCATACGGAGTTGACACTATTCCAAATGGATGTCAAGAGTGTGTTTCTGAATGAATTCCTAAAAGAAGAAGTCTATTTCAAGCAGCCTCCTGGATTTGAGTGCCACGATCATCCTGAGCATGTGTTCAAACTGGACAAGGTGTTGTATGGGCTAAAGCAGGCTACCTGGGCTTGGTATGAAAGGTTGTCAAAATTCCTTCTAGAAAATGTCTTAGAAAAAATTGACAACACACTCTTTCTGAAGAAATGAGGGAGGAACCTGCTCATTGTTCATGATATGTTGATGATATCATTGTTTGGGGCCACAATTGACTCTCTATGTAAAGAATTTGCAAAACTCATGGGGAGTAAGTTTGAGATGAGTATAATGGAAGAATTAAATTTCTTCGGGGAACTTCAAGTGAAGCAATCTCAAAAGGGAACATTGATAAGTCAGCAGAAGTACATCAAAGAGTAGCTGAAAGGATTTGACATGTAAGCATAAAAAGTTATTGACACCCCTACTGCCATAGCTACACGTCTAGACATGGATGAACCTGGTTCCTCTATGAATCAGACCATGTACAGAGGCATAATAGGATCACTCATGTATCTCATTGCAAGCAGTCCAGACATTGTGTTCAACGTGGATCTTTGTGGAAAGTTCCAATCTAATCCAAAGGAGTCTCATCTAAAGGATTCTAAAAGGATGTTGAGATATCTTAAAGGAACGCATGACATGTTTCTCTACTATCCCTCAGGTGAAAACTTTGATCTTGTTGGGTATGCTGATGCTGACTATGCAGGATATATGGCGGACAGGAAAAGTACGTCTGGTATGGCACCTTTTTTGGGTTCTTATCTCATCTCATGGGGTACAAGGAAGCAAAACTCGGTGACACTCTCAACTGCAAAAACGGAATATGTAGCAGCTGCCTCTTGCTCTGCTCAATTTCTGTGGACCAAACAGTAGTTGGAAGACTTTGGAGTATTCTTTGACGGTGTTCCCCTCTTGTGTGACAATACAAGTGCACTCAACATGGACAAAAATCCAGTCCAACATAAGAGGACCAAGCGCATTGATGTACGTCATCACTTCCTCATAGACAATGTTGAAAAGGGGCTCATCTGTATGAAGATTTTCAGCACTGAAGATCAGATTGCAGACATCTTCACAAAAGCTCTGAGCAGAGAACATTTTGAAAGAAATCGCCTGGCACTGGGGTTGATAAAACCCAATTGAGAACTTGGTCCCCCAATGATTGGATATGAAAGAAATATACAGGTAAAATTAGCTAAAAGTGTTTTCTGGCAAAGTCTAACTCATTTCTATATCGTAACAGGTAGACACGCATGATGATTATAGAGTAGCTGATGTAGTGCATTCTAGTAAAAGGGGTTAAGCTTACACTTGCAAGACCTGTCATGGAACTTGGTTGTCCTGACACAGGTTAGTAGCTTCTTTGTTCTCTCATACACAATTTAGAATGGATAAAAACAATGCCACATCATCAGTGTGTCAGTTACTTTTCCTTGTCTCTTTTGAACCAAAACGTCTCTGATGTTGATGAGAGGCCCGCCTCCCAAAAACTACCGTTATTTCTTAACCGGTCCCTCATCTCTCATAAATACATCTATCAATGTCACAACACCTCACATCAAACTTCAAAATTTTCACTTCCCCTCCTCTTTTCTCAAACCACTAATCTCTCCAGTAAACTCCACCATGACTGAGAATCAAGAGAACTCCAATGTTCTCAACAATACCCCCATCGAGTCCACACTAGTTGAAACTCCAATAGTAGACTCCTCACCCAACACCACCACCACTCCAAACCCTAGAGTAGAGTCTCCCCCACACTCAATCTTCTCACTACCCACTCAAGTTCTGGTTCTCATCGGAGTCGCAAAAACTCGACTCCAAAAAAGTTTGTGGCCACCAGCTCTCCTCCAGTCTCGCCGAAAAAACAGGGTGAACAGGGTAACATGGTCGAAGAGGAAAATCAGGAAATCTCCAATCTCGATATGGAAGAGAACTAAAGTGCAAACCAAGAGGTTGGTCCTGATAAAGCTGACTCAACCACGACATGTCTTGAGTCTACAAGTAATACTCCTCCTTCTGCTGAGTTTTTCATGGAACCACTAGAGAAATAGGCAATAGAAAACATGATCTCCATAGCTGTTGTAGGGGTTTTTGTTGAGGGAGGTGTAGATGAGTCTAAGCCTCAGAGGGAAGAGCCTCAGACCATAGTAGATGGGAGAGAGCTTGTGCTAGTTGAACAATCGGCACAGGATGATACTACTGGGGTCAATAATGATGGACCTGATCCCTCAACGGAGGATCCAACTCAGGGGTCATCTCAAGATCCCCCAGATCAGTATTGATCCTGCTCTCTCTCTCCCCATTTTTATGTTAGCCTCTGACTGTGGTGGTGCCTGAGAAGCGGTCTGAGAGTGAAGAAGATTTAGACGATATGGTGATTGCTAGCTTTATCATGGCTAGGACTAAGCCAGTTGAAACTCCATAGCCAACCCCTAAGAGACCCACTAAAAGGTTGCAGAAGAAGGTGGCTCTTTAGTCTGCTCTCAAGAAAAGTCAAGGTAGTCAAAGGAGGAGGAAGTTGGTGAAGTATGGGAAAGTTGTACATGATAAGGTTGTCCCTGTTATCAATGTGGATGAGGAAGTATAAGGGAAACATGGTTCCTTGACTCACAATCACTTTAAGCAGAAGCACTCTCTCTCTCTTTCCAAGTCCAAAAAGAACATTTTTGCAAGTGTTGAGAGTCCAACCAAGAGTGTTGATGATGTTTCCAGTGAGAACATGGTGGAAAAATCTGGTGAAAAGACAGTGAAAGAGAGTGGTGCAAAATCTGATGATGAAGTGGTGGAAGATTCTTGTGAATATGTGCCTGAAAATTCAGTTGAGAATGGAAAGTCTACTTGCAAGTCAATGAAAAGAAAAATGGATGTTGATGAGGAACCTGGTTCCTCCAAGAAAGCAAAAATTGATGAGTTTCAGAGTTTTGGGAAAGGAAAATTGAGAAATCAGAAGGTACTGTGAGATCGCACATTTTCCCTTAACATTTTGGAGCTTGCTGGGATGAGGAAGTTAGTGGAAATTTGTGATTTCCAATAATGGACTCATTTGTTTATAAATGATGTTCCAAAAAATTATGAGGAGGAAATGCGGAGCTTCTATGACAACTTCTTCAAAGTTTAAGATGATCACATCTGTGTGTTGGTAAATGGGATTGATATAGTGATGGAATCTGCCTTGCTGGGGTCAATTCTGGGGGTGCCTGCTGAAGGGTTGTCATCAGTCTAAGGCGCCTGCTCTTCCAATTTCAGAAATGCCATAGTTAAGGACAAGGAAATCCAGCAGGGGGAACGGGTGCATAAGAAGGCACCACTTCCAGTATATCAGTTGCTACTTGAGATGGTAAACAAAGTGTTGCTTCCCTGTGCTGAGAGCAGATCCATTACATCAAAAGCTGACCTGGTCCTCATGGAAGCCTTAGATGCCTTTACCACCATTAATCTGCATGGGATAATGATTGAGCATATGCAAAGGTGGAAGACTTTAAGGATGGCAACAATGGGCTACCTTATGGGTTTCCTCTCACAAAGGTCTTCGAGTTATTCAAGGTACCTCTAAGACAGGCCAAAGTAGGTACTAAGAAGCAAACTTTCTCCAAGACCACTCTTGAGGAGTGTGAATGTATTGACAAGGTCGGAGGAGTTGGAAGCACCTCTACTTTATCTCAACTGATATATGCTAGGAATAGTTCTACAGAGGAGATCAGGAAGTTAAAGGCAAGGAAGCGATTCTTGAGAGTCAGCTACAAGAGGCACTTGGTTCCGGTAGTTCTCACAGCTTAGAGGTTGCCCGCCTGACTAAGGAGAATAATGAGCTCAGGAAACAAGTGGAGGACCTGAAAGAAAGACTGCTCAATGAGCAAATGTCCGCGAATGCTCGCATGGATCTTGTCCTCAAAACTCTTGCCCCCTCCTCTAAGCCCTCTTCCTCCAGTGCCCCCTAAGCAGTGTCCCTTCAGTGTTCAGTTTTCCAGTGTCCGTCTCTTATGAATGTTTATGATGATGTTTTTGTTGTTGGTACTTGTTTATTGTTTTTGTTTTTGAATTGTGGATGGTAACATTGAATCTTCTCCCGCTATAAAATAAAAAATGGTTTATGGAAGCTTTTCCTCTTTTGCCGTGTATAAAATTGCTCTTTTGTCTCTGTTTTATATTATATTTGTGTGCACACAAATGGCATGGGTTAACCACGCTAGCCTTCTTTTGCTTTTACTTAGTCTTCTTCTTTTTATGCTGCCAAAAGGGGGAAGATTTATGCATAATTGAGTAATTGAATTATGATGTACACTGATTAAGGGAGAATACAGATTTAGGGAGAACTCAATAGCCTTCTTGGTTCACTATCTTGTTCTTTGTGGTTCTTCGTGGGATTTTCAATTATAAGTTTTTCATCATCAAAAAGGGGGAAATTGATAGGTTATAAGTACCTTTATTGTATGTTTTGATAATCTAACAAACTTAATGTTAAGAACCAGATAAGGAACCTAAGTCACATCTAATCCATATTCTCAAGCGCATGGAAATAACCAAACTTAAACTGGAGATGTTCGTCAGTATTTCAGAAGTTAAAGAATCAACAAGGGGAACAGATGGACTTCAGTTACCCTTGGGATTGTACTAAGTCAACTCTCCAACAGCTGGAAAGTGACTACCTGCACAAGCAACAGTATAGCACAGTGCAGCAGTCACCTCAATTGAGAAGGACCTTGTACCCAAGTTGCTTACATCATTCAAGTGATGTCATCAATGTTATATTAACATTAAACCAATGACAAAACATCACTTGAACACTTAGAGAATTTACTCAAGCACTCCAATAATGATTGATCTTCCAGTTAATAATTTTCAAGTGCATCAAGAACAAAGAACAACACTGCTACGGACCAGTTTCCATATCAAGTGATTGTATGTCCTTAGTTGAGTTGTAACTTTGTTAACGTTCTAAATTGTAATTCCTACTTATCTTACTTAGAAGCATTATGTAGGAAACTCTTGTAAATCATAAACCCTCGCGTCTGTGTCTTGGCTAGAGCTAGTCAAGTTGTAAAGTCTTTGTAATAGAGGTATTACAAATTGTCTTGCAATAGGTATGTTACAAGTTAGTGAGGGATTAAGGAGTTAATTCCTAGTTTACAATAGGTTGTAATCTATACGTTTTTCTCAGTAGTGAAGTTGAAATCCTACAAGGGTAGGTCGTGGTTTTTGATCCCGTTTAGCTGGGAATTTTCCACGTAAAGACTCTCAGTGTTATTTAGTTTCTGTTGTATTTGTGTAATCTGTGAAAACTCATAGAGAACTTGGTTCTCTATATAGTTTGGTGGACCTTTGAATTTTATCACTCCATCACAGCACATTTGATTTTGGGTCGTAACATGACAGTTGGATTGATTTATTGCAAATATCACAACAAGAAACACATTCCAGTATACGTCAACAATATTTATTCCATAAGCACATACTATTTAACAACTTAAGGTGTTCAATAGGTTTAGGTTCGACCACGAATTCTGCCACATGTTAATTTCAGAGTTCCCTCTAGCAACATTGTTATGCATACATGTGAAGTAATTAGATAGATGCACTCCAGTGTACTAATGCTGAGCTGGACACTATCTGGGGCCAGCTGTATAGTCGGTTAATATAGTCGGTTAGAATGTGTATATATATTAGCTACAATAGATATTTAGAACAGAACTTCATTTTTTAAGTGTGAGTTCTAACAGATCAATCTAGAAGCTTTCAATCTCTCCTTTCGCTTTGTCTTATTCTTCTGCCCTTTGCATCTTCGATCATGGCTGAGAATCAGCCAACTTAACATTCGAATTATATGGGTTAGCACATCTTCGATCATGGCTGAGAATCAGCCAACTTAACATTCGAATTATATGGGTTAGCACGTGGTCGAACTCTTTCACCAGTTGAATCAGAAGCTTATGAGCAGTGAATTTGATGCCCATGTTGGCTCATTATCTGATATACCACTAGAGGATCACAGCAGCTACCAAAGACTTATAGGTCGACTATTTACTTGACTATCACTAGGCCACACATTGCCTTTGACGTGCAACATTAGAGCCAATTTATGCATGCTCCTATGTCTTATCACATGGAAGTTGCCATCAAAGTTGTGTGATATGTGAAACAGGAACTTGGCCTTGGTGCACTCAAGTCATCACACAGTTCTCCTACAATTCAGGCATTTTGTGATGCTGACTAGGTTTCCTGTCCCAACACCAGGAAGTAAATTACAGGATACTTGATCAAGTTTCGCAATAACTCATTTCTTGGAGGTCCAAGAACAAGCAACCATCTCTAGAACCTTAGCTAAAGCTACATGCAGGAGTCTTGCAACTATAGTGGCAGAGATCGTTTGACTTGTGGGATTATACAAAGACTTAGGAGTCTCTTTGCATTTGCGTATTCATATGCAGTGTGATAGCAAATCTGCTATTCAGATTTCTGTCAATCATGCGTTCCACAAACGGACTAAACATATAGACATTGATTGTTACTTCATTTGGAAGAAGATTCATCAAGATCTGGCGGATATCATCAATCTACCCTCTTCAGAACAACAGCCTGACATATTGACTAAGGGACTTCCTATTGCTCGCACAGTTATCTTAGGAATGAAGAATATATTCATATCTCCTAGATTGGGGAGTGTATGAAGGGATTAGATAGATGCACCACAGTGCACTAACGCTGAGCTGGACACTAGTTAGGGCCAGTTGTACAATGTAGTTAGTAGTTGGTTAATTTAGTTACTTAGAGTGTGTGCATATATTAGGTACAGTAAATATTTAGAACGGAGCTTCATTTTGTAACTGTTAGTTCTAACAGATCAATCTAGAAGCTTTCAATCTCTCCTTTCGCTTTGCTCTTATTCTTCTTCTGCTCTTCGCATCTTCGATCATGGCTGAGAATCAACCAACTTAACATTAGGAGATCCAAATCAAAAATATTTAATACTCAAAAATACTAAATCAATATCGTACCCTTGTACTATAGCAACTGTGTCACATATCTTACTCGTTAAATGAGTGATAAGATGAATTCCAAGCAATGGAAAGCCTATATTTAAGGTTATATGTCACGACCCAATTTAGGATCATGAACAACACGTAGGAGCAAGTACCTCCAAGTAAGCCTCATCGATATTTTACAGAAAATAGGACAGAATATTTCCTATTTTAGGACTAGTCACAAATTATCTGTCTCAGAAAGCAACAACAAAACCAACCAATATCCAACAAAAAAATTCATAGTCTTCATCGGCTATCCAATCAGTTCTCCACCACTATTAATCAAGTCCTTGTAAGACAGTGATTCTAAATCTATCTCCAAAATACGATAAGAAAGTCCGATCTAGTCAACAAGTCAAAAATGATAAACTAATACTCATGACCCTATTAAAATTACTATGGAGCGACTCTAAGAGTTTTAAAGAAAAGGACAATAACCATTTAAGTAAACTCTTTGTCCACGCAAAGCAATGCAGGGCTCACCAAAATTGCCAACTCGTACCCTCTAGCTGAAAAAATCCTCGCATGATTAAATTGTTGTCCTGTAAAATAATATAGGAGGGAGTGAGTCGCTAGCTCGACGAGTATAACACTTAACCATAATAGTTTTTAATAGGGACAAGTCAAAAGCAATTCAGTATAATAGTCAGAAAATATCATAAAAACACCCTTTCAAAAAACAGTAAACCAATTCAGTCTTGTCATGTGTCTCATGGAAACAAAAATCTATTATCAATTCGGTAATAAACTCAATGATACTGTGACATACCAAATATTCATATTTGGGAGGTTTCTTGAACGGATCATGTAATTGGTATAACTGTGGATCTCTTTGCAAGAAACGCAATCCCTATATCCAATTTTAAAAGAAGATTCAACAATACAAAAAAAATATAACTAAAATAGTATATACCTTACAATCCTTGTCAGGAATTTTAACTTTTTCTACCTTCTTAACCGTACTCTTTTTTGGTTTGAACCCCAACTTAATTTCATCCTCCACTACACGTTTTCTCTTACCTTCGACATCATCCACTCTAATCCTTTTACTCTTCTTTTTCTCAGATTGTCCAACAAAATCCTTTCGAGATTCTAATACTTTAATATTGTCGGAACGAGTTTGTCTTTTCATATTTCATTCATCAATCGATTTCTTAACTAAAACTGGAGTTGAATGAATAGATAAACTCATCGACCTAGTTTCTCTTCTCATGTTGTTTGGTTTCTCAATTGAAACCGGCTTTAAATAAGGAGATGAACGAGTTTGTTTTCTCATATTGCTCTGTTTCACTATTGAAACAAGGTTGAATGAGAAAATTAACAACAAAAAATTATATGAACAACCGGTTACAGAATTTTGTGAAGAAATTAATATATAACTCAACAAAAACTAACAAATTTCATCTATACAGATACCTACAATGAACTCCAATTAACAAATCAATCGCAAAAGACCTAAAAAAAAAGCGACATCACTTCTCCAAAAACCTCATGCAATCTGAAAAAATACACCAAACAAGAGATTTTCTAGTCCAAATTAAATTACCTGGAATCAGACGAAAATCACAGCAACGTTTCTTGTTTTGTCGTCAATTTCAGCAATTTTGGGTTCAATTTTAGCGAAAAATCACAGAGAGAGAGGGGGGGAGGGAGAGAACTGAGTGAAGAGAGAGAACGGCCCTTTTTAAGTCCGCAAAATCCAAAAATAACTAACATTAATTGAAACTATTCGGGCTTAAAATAATATTTGGACCTATATTTTATTTTGGGATATTTTTGGTTGTGCATGTTTATAGACTGACACTTTGGGTAGTTTTCCCAAGAGAAAGTATATGCACTAACATAGGCCCAAGAATGATTGAAAAAAGAGTTAGGCCCAATTGTTTACATCTTTTGGTACAATTGTCTAGTGCAATGTTATATATCCCGTTTGTACAATTTGGTACATCACTTTTGGTGTAATTGTGTTGTGTTTGTCCCGTCCTTTCGCATTTATATATTAAAAAATATATAATTGGACAAAGATCACAATTAGCTCGTACCCGAAATGATTTACATCTGGTAAATGTAAAAGTACATAAAATTTATATATTTTTTGTATATAACATATATATATATTTTTCGATTATTATTGTAAGAACGGCTATATAATGGTATTTTTTTAATATATATATTTAATAAATTAGAGTTAAGTGATTGGAGTGTATGTAAACGATATTTGTATTCATTGAGGTGGAAACACATGTGGGTAAAACTTTCCATTGGTTGACCATTATTTTTCGTTGTTTTTTCTCTTTAAACTTTAATTTGAGGTGATTATATAAATTCATAAATCAAGCATAACTTATAGATAAAACAATTCACGCAACTCAACGAGATATGATAACAAAAAGATGTCCTTCATTTGAATCTCCCATATACATATTAACAAAATACTTCTACAGGTTTGGTCTAAGAAATAGAATAATACTTAATTTTTTTGGATGAAACAATTAACATCATTCAAATAGTATATTATTTGCAATTATTCTAGTTATTGAGTTTAACTTTTTTTAATTTATTAGGTCTTTAATAAGGAAAATCGACTATGTCAGTGTCAACGTGTCATGCCTATCACTAATTATAAAATACTATTAGAGCCTTGATTAAATAATCACTCACCAACATCTAATCAAGTACGCCACGTAGCTCTTTATGTTATCCCTAAGTTTTGTTAATTTCTTTTTAAAATGCAAGGTAGCTTTCCAAAATCTCTCAAATCTTCTTTATTATAATATTCTCTTATTTATTCTTTTCTTTATTTTTCCTGACTATGATATATGATAACAATTGACAAGCAAGGATGATTTATTCCCTACGTTATATGATAAAAACCTAATTTAGTTCATGCGAATTTAATTTATAAACTACCAAATCCGATTATGGTTTTCATAGATACGTGAACTGATAAAAGAATTACAAGACAAAAACATCAACTTAGTTATTATATACTAATCTTAAAATAAATTCCCATATTCTCCTAACCTTTTAGGTTTAAAAACTTTATCCATTTGATCTTTCGAACTTGACAAATAACTTCTTTTGACCTCAAGGTAAAATTTACCCTTCTTATTGTTAGCTTTACCATTTAGTTTGTGCATGTCAAAGGAAACGACACGATTTAGGTAATGAAACATATTATATTACTTTTTTTTATGAAGACGCTTATCGCATTAAGAAAAAACATAATGACATGATCGTTTATCACAAAAAAAGATTACTCCAATCCTTGCAAATATTTACTCCTATTCGGTATTCGTAATTTTACAGATGATCACTTGACTTTCTTTATTGGACTAAAGTCACTCAACTAATTTTCCACTGAAAAGGTCACTTATCCTTTGCTTAAGTATCACGAAAAAAAAAACTAATACAAATGTTATAAAATAAAAATTGTAAAGTAAATAAATCGAAGACAAATAAAGAGAGATTGATATATTATTCAGCTCCAAACTGATGTACATAATAGACAGAAATCTCCTCTATTTATTAAAAAAATGAAGTAGTTGCGAGGTTTTTCAGGAAGCAGCTGCGCGGCTTTTCAGGAAGCAGCCAGGAGCGGATGTAGTGTAATAGTGGGTTCAATTGAACCTATAACTTTTGACGCGAAGTAAAAATTTATGTGTAAAAAATTCATTAAAATTACAAAACTAGTAGATATGAACCCATAACTTCAAAAATATAACGGTTTCAATGCTAAAAATCTAAAAAACTGAACCCGTAGAATTAAAATCCTGAATTCGCCTCTGGAAGCAGCTGCGAGGTTTTTCTTGAAATGCTTGTAAGTTGTCTGCATGAACTGCTCACAACCAGCCTATTTAATAAGAAGTTGCTGCAAGTCATTTCATTGAGTTGCTTGCAACTTAACTGTATCAGCTGCTTGTAGATTAACTTGGATAAAATACTAAATAGATAACCTTTTTCAGAAAAATTATTTACAGTGAAGTATTAAATGAACATCCATGTTTACCCCTTAAAATAAATAACAATTAAATTTGTACGCGATTTAAAGAATATATGGTACAATTTAATACAAATGATCAAAGAACAATATATAGTTGAATTGAAATGAAATAATATGATCAAAATAATGTAGCTTAGTAATTAAGCCTTGTGCTCAGCTTAAATGCCAACAGTTGGTCTCGATTGAGCCCTCGAGACAGAGCTCAGATCCAGATAAACGAGTGAACAATTGAAGAACACTTAAAACAATTACTGAGAGCCAAAGCAAATTTTATTTCCTTGTTATGCGTGCAAACATTGCCCAACAAATGGAAGGGTCCTCTTCTTTATATAGTAGAGGAGATTTAACCTTAGTACAAGTCTAAATAAGGTAAAAATCTTTTTCTTCCTTATCTTCCACGAAAATAAGATCCACAATCGATACCGAGTGTGATCCACGCTGCAATCCCCGGCTAATGGCGGATATTTCGGCTCTCTGTTTGTCTCTTTTAACCGTCCTTCTTTTACCCTCGACCTTACATCCCACTCAAGCTTGATTCTCTCAAGGTTCAGCCATGCTCGAGACCCGTTGTATCGTTCGTCCGTTCCTGATTGCAATCTGTGGGTATCTTTGGTCTCACTCGAACCAGTAACAAGTGACATCGTCCCTTGTTTCACAACAAAAATCGGGGTTAACTCTATCCTCGATTTTACCCGTATACAGTTAGTCCCCTCACTTCTCGGAGAGTAGATTATAGGAGTGATGAGAAGTGACCAATCGACCCTAGTTCCTCCTCTTGTAAATCATGTGAAAGCTGACGAACTGAAATGTCCCATCAGTCACATCGTTTTGACTTTGGACACGCTTCAGTCGTCGGTTGAGCACCCCCGATAATTACCGAATTTGAAATGTCTCACAGTCATTACTCTTTCCCTATAAAGTTCCGGCTTCCCACTTTTACCATTTTTACTTTCTGACCCCAAACCTCCTTAAGTTACCTTCGAGTTTTTCATATCTTTATCCATTTATTGATTCTTCAAACCTTCATAACTTGTTCTTCGTATCTTCATAGTTCATCCTCAAACCTTTGTGCCTTATCTTCAAATCTTCATACCAACCATAAAAATCTACATATCAAACCTCCAAATCTTCATATTCTCAAATAGATATGGCAAAGACTTCAAAATTGGTACCTCAAAACACCGCATCGTCGACCTTTTTCTCGACCACCGGCACCGAGGCAGTGCCTCCGGTAGTAACCTCGAGACCTCCTATTACATATTATATCCTCGGCGGTTGCTCCATATATAATGACTTTAAAGTCAAGAAAGCATATACACAAGGAGATCTATGTGAGGAGGCGTGGAGGTATGTTTACTTCATCACCAAGGAGACACTCAAGGCTGTCCGAGAGGACTGCAAATGGGAAGGCAAGGATGTAGTTGTTCCCAGTCTTGACGGTGACATCACGACATACGTGGAATTATACTTAAGTGTTTACAAGTATCCTTTCACGTTTGGTCCCGTTGATACGGTGGTCCTTAAGTTTTGCAATAGATATGAAATTTGCCTCGGGCAAGTTCACCCATCCTTTTGGAGGATCACTTCTCTCCCATTTTGAGAACAATATGAAGGAGACACGGGTCACGGTCGATCACTTTCTCTGAGTATATAGACACTGAATCTTTCGAGGAAGGTTAATCAAACTTTCCCATAGAGCAAAGAAGGCTCCCTTATCTTGCATAGATGAGGGCAAGAACCGAGGTTGGCAGGGGAGGTTCGTTCGGAGAAAGACCGAGGACCTCATTCCTCCCAAATTTATGTTGTTCCCTGAGAAGTGGAACTTGAACCGTGATTTTACTTCCTATTAAGTCGTCAAAGTTTTTTCTTGTGTCTATCTTCCCACTCACGACATATTTAATCTGATGTGTAGTTGTCCTCGAATCCCCAACGCAGTCCCGCATTGGAAGGAGTGGATTGAGGGTATGCAAGCAACTTACCTACTCCGAGCGTGAGTGGCGTAATCTCTCGAAAGGAAAGTGGGAGGCTCGTTCCCAAGGTGAGTGCTTTTTTCTAGTTAATCTTTTCCATTTCATTCTTTATTCCTCCATTGACATAGCCTATTCCTTCTTTCACATGCTTGGCAAAGACCACCAAGCTTTGGGAAATCACCGATACCGTGGTCTCGACCCTGTCTTCCAAACCCTCCACCTCTCTACCGCTCGTTGCCGAAGTTGTTGCATAGAAGGAAGAGAAAAGGAAGAAGAAAAAGATATCCCTCAACTCCTCGAACGCTCATGTCGAGGTCAAGAAAAGAAAACGAATTGTGCTCAGGTTCAGGAAGAGCACCATAATGACTTTGGATGCCTGGGTCCCGGGTTCTGAAACTCTTCGTCAGCTCAAGGATTTTCCCAAGTATGAAAAAGACATGGAACTTATCGTCTATGAGTCGAACGACTCGGAAAACACCGACCAAGAGTTGGTGCCCCCTCGGAAGGATGCTACTTAGGCTGAATCCTCATTAACTAGGGGACCCGAAGAAAAACATGCAGCTGCTGCTTTTCAATAAGCCCCCCCCCCCCCCCCCCCNGATCTCAATAAGGGTCTTTTGAAGGTGACTTCATTATCCACATCCATGAGTCACCGCCTCGGATGGAGGCCACTTTAAATGAGGCTCGGGCCGTTGTGGAGAAACTCACCAAAACATCTTGGACTATGTACTATGCCATTATCTCATTTTTCGAGGGTGTGGATGTTGATATGTTGAAAGATTATTCTGGATTTGGCCACCTGGAGATCCCAAAAAGGGTTGTGCAACTAGAATCAGGTGGGCCGAGTTCGATATCAAAGCTCGAGAAATAGTTTCTCGCCTCGAGCGTAGACCCCGAGCGAAATAAGACGCTCATGTTCTAGGTGCCGGTGGATACTAACATGTTGTCTGGGCCAGTCGGAGTGTCCATCTATCTCTGTTCCTTGGTAATTGAGGAAGATAAAATTAAGATGAACGAGGTAGGAGGGACAAACCTCTTCAATGAGGCTCAGCAGGCGCTGAATCGAGTATGTCCTCCTTCACTTTATTTTAACGAGTTCCCGTTGCCCTAACTATTTTTAACAGTTTTCTTTCTCCATATCTTAGGCTTCGGTGCTTCATCACGAGATCTTACACCAATCTAGGATGGAGTGAGCCATCCCAAATTCGAGCTCAAGGAACAAGTCCGGCAAACAGAGATGTAGAAAGCTCTCTGTGAGCAAAAGGATGAAGTCCTTAGGGACATGGACGACCTCTTTGCCCTTCAGGCCGAACTGGAGAAGTCCCAGAAGGAGGCCTCAAAAGAAAAACATGACTATGATCGTTTGGTTGAGATGGTAAGAGTACTCGAGATTGATAATGAGAGGCTAAACATCAATGTTGACACCGAAACCTCCCAGGTCTAGGAAAAAAGATAACTCCGATCGACTAGCTCAGGACCGAGATGAATAGGGTCAAGGCTTCAGCAGATGAGCCAAGAGGAAAAATGGATCGCCTAGCATCAGAGCGGGATGCACCAAAGAGGACTTGGCATCGACCAAAATACAGCTCTGAGTGATGAAATTCAAGGCCGAAAAATGGTCTCGACTGAATGAGGAGCTCCTTGCACAACTTGCCTCGACCATTACAGAGCGCGGTGCCCTTAGACAAGAGTATGTTGCGCTGAAGTCCAAATTGGAAGTGGCTTCGAACAAGAAATTGGATGCCTAGGATATGTTGGCCCAGTATAATGGTGACGTCAAGATAACCAAAGTCAGGGTTGTAACGAAGACCAAGTATGTGAAGTGGTTATCTCGGAGGGAGGATCTCGAGGAGATCCAAGCCGGAGGGATCGACGTAGTGGACAAGATTAAAGAGGCCAATAGGTTAGAAGCCAAGGCCAAGGTGAAGTACCAGCACGAGGGATCAGATAGCGAGCTGGGCTCAGATGAAGATTAGGCAGGGAATGCCTTAGTTTATTTTTTTTTTGTTTCTTTGTACTCGTACATTTTATGCCCCCTTTAGTTTTTCCGCATTTGCTTTTTTATTAGGGCTTAGAATATATAACTTGTGTCTTGGATTCCATCGTTGCCTTAGAATAAATTTTGTCATCGCTGAAATTGTTTGACTTCCAAATCCCGAATAAGACCTGGGTCAAATAAAGGCTCCAACATGCTTTGCTTTAAGAGGATCTGACAAAACTGAAATGAAGTCATAACTTTGGGTATTCGAATGATTTATATTAACATAATTAGTCTTTGCCGAAGAAGGTCTTTTTCTTGGCTAAAATTCAAAACCGATTGATTTGATCAAACCGTACATAGTCTTTGTAGACTTAAAATATGTAAGGACCTTACTTTTTATATTTACGAACTCAAACGTATCCGAGCCATTTATACATTGAGGTCGAAACTCCAATGGATTCGGACCTTAAGTTGGTCGTAGCCTTTTGTATTTAGGCCCTGCCTCATTAGCTTGATGCCCTCGAGATTTTTTTTATGATTTGCCTGGTCTTATTATCATATGGAAATCCCCGATTTGGTGTGACCCATAGGTGAACTTCTCACCCTATTACTTTGAATGTAGTGTAAATAGTCGAAGATACAAAAACTATCCGTTGTGGCAAGAATGAATTATCGAGGCACGATCGGTTGATTGTTTGACCCTTACAATAAATCCTATTATTCAAGCCTTGGCTTCAATTGTCAAATAAAATTGTCTTCGAAATTTTCGAACTGAGATCTTCGAATCTTGATTCGGGGTATGATAGTCCATTAGTACTTGAGTGCAAAACCGGTCAAAGGGAAAAAGAGTGAAACACGTGCTTTCTGACCTAATTCTTGGACATGGCTTTGATTGAGAACCTACACGGGTTAGTTCTAAGGATAATAATCCTTAAAGAAAATTGGGTATTCATACCTTAGTAGTAGTACCACTTTGAGTGAGCCACATTCCAGTTGTTTTGCAGTTGTATGCCACTTTCGGACTCAAGTTGGTACGAGCCTTTTCCAGTTAACCTGATTTGGGCCTAGTTTCACGTCATTCGGGTTCTTGATATGCAGTGTGACTTTTCTCAAGACCAGTTCCCCGACTCGGAAGTGTTGAATGTTTGTTCTTTGTCTGTAATATCTTCCTATCCGCTGCTTTTGAGCCGCTAACCGGACCAGGACAGCTTCTCGCCGCTCATCCGCCAAATTCAAAATTGTGGCGGCCTTGTTGTTTGATGTTTACGAATCGTATTGGAACCTCAATCTTGGTTCCCCTACTTCTACTGGAATCAAGCCTCTACCTCTTAGACTAGAGAAAACGGTGTTTCACTGGCACTCGACCCCAAGGTTGTTCGATACGCCCACAATACCTCGGGCAGAAATTCATTCCACCTTCATTTTGAATCGGTCAATCTTTTCTTCAGGTTCTGCAGTATGGTCTTGTTTGTCGATTCCGCTTGACCATTCGCATTTAGGTGATAAAGGGTAGATAAAATCTTTTTGATTTTGTGATCTTTGAAGAACTTATTGACCTTGTTGCTAATGAATTGTCTCCCATTGTCGCATGTAATTTCGGTTGGTATCCCGAACTAGCAGATTATGTGATCCTATATGAAGTCGATAACCTCCTTCTCTCTAACTTTCTCAAACGCTTGTGCTTCAACCCACTTATACAAGTAATCGGTCATAAGCAAAATGTACTGAGCCTTACCGGGTGCCCTAGTTGAGGACCTAAGATATCCAATCCCCACTTCATGAACGCCCAAGCGAAAAGGACCGGTTGGAGAAGCTCCCCAGACTGATGGATCATCGAGGCATGCCTCTATTTTTGTCATACTTTTGAACGAAGTCTTTCGTATCCTTCTCCATTTCGTTCCAATAATACGCGGACCTGATCACTTTTCGGACAAACGATTTCACTCCAAATAGTTTCTTGCAGTCCCCTCGTGGAGATAGTATTATTTTTATTTATATCCTTTAGAAAATTATTCTGACATGCTTCAATATTACAGGATTTGGGATCTGGTAACATTATTGTACATACTGAATTAATTGAGAGAGATTTTGGGATCCTTCTGTTCGGTTGTTGAGGATCGACCCTTCTCCAATGTTCTCTTTTGGTTTAGTTGTGCTACATTTTGAGGTAGAATATCAAATTTGTGATCCAACCATGCTACATTATTGATTCTGTTTTTTTAGTCTTGGGATTTGCATTCATGGTGTACAGTATATGCATTATTTATCCAATGTTTGGTAGCATTCTTTTCACTTAGTGTAGTTACTACATGTATAGCTAGTATAGCTTTATACTCCAATTCCTAAATTAATATATACCAAGACCAATGTGTTATAAGCAATAACATGATTGATTATACATGTATAAATCATTCCGAATGACAAAGTGGCTTTTACACAATTTTAACCAAATACAAGGTTAAGTTACACATTGTATATCCAATTCTAAGTACTATGAACCAACAGTCTCCTCCTTCACAATCCTTGCATTATTAAATGTTTTTCTCTTCTTTCTTGTGCTTGATTTACTTCGTAATTTTGGTGTCTTTATGTCTTCTCCTAGTAATACATTGGCTAGCCATTTGGTCGGTGTTTGAAGTCCTTGGGCTAGGTTAATTCACCTCAAATAACTCAGTGTTAGTCTGATTACCTACTTTAGTGACACAGTCATGAAGAATGGATCTGATCTTCTGATGCATTTTACCAATGCGTTGCCAAAATCTATTGTGTTTATCTTATCTCTTGATTGCCTAAAATTTGATTTTCCTGCCAAAATGCTAGAATGGAAATCTTTCACCTGTAAGACTAATTACATGGAGTATATGTTGCTTTTTTGTTCTGGAAACAATTTAATATATTTGATCCCGAAGGTTATGTCTGTAATCTGAAATTTGGTGCCTCCAGCCTTGTTGATGAATCATCCAGCTGAATGTTTTAATGCCGAAATTAAGTGCAATTGAGGTTCTTGTGATTGTTATATGTTTACATCATTGTGCAGTATAATCACTGCAAAAGGTGTTAATTTATGACAAAATTTCTAAAATATTTGTGAAATAAGTCATTCAGATAAAACCTTAATCTCTGAAAAGTTGGCTGAGAACCACCTCAAGAGTAACTTCTGGTGATTGTTGAATAAACTGCAGAAATCACAGAAAGGATCTCCTTTGTTGTTTAGTCATTGCTTCTATACACTATAATATCGTAGTAGAGGAACAACCTGTATCATATTCCAAAGCATCTGGTCTTGAATGATGATTACAGTACCTAAGGAAGTTTAGGTAATTTATATCAACCTCTTCTCTAAAAATAGCTTTTGGCAGGCAGAATAAACATTCTACTCTTTTGTTCTTTAGGTAAAACAGTTAAAACATCTATTCTTGGGTCAGAAGATTTACCTCCTAACTTATAGTCTCTGGCTCCATTTTTTTTGCCCCGTTCACTCCTTGTACCGAATCACTGTGAATTTATCTTTCTTGTTGCCCTTTTCTATAGATGATGATCAGAAAGTTCCCCTTTCCAGCAAAAACAATTATAGTGAGACACATTGTTTCTTTCTGATATTCTTTATATGGATGATCTATATCATCTCAAAACTGCTTAAATTCTTATATATTGAATATGTTGAGTATAGAGTGCTTTATCAAAGTTGTTATAATAATAGTTTTGTTCTTTTTCATCTTTTCTTTTGATCTCAGATTAGGTGTCACGACCCAATTCCGGAGTTGTGATGGCGCCTGTCGTGGAACCAGGCAAGCCTCCCTATTTAAACAAGCTGAATTCAATTCCCAGTAGAAATGTGATTTTTAAATGAATTTATTAATAAAACTAAGAATCTAAAATTTAAAACAATATTTGAAAACTAAATTTAAACCTCCAATCCCCGGATCTGATGTCACTCAGTCATGAGCTACTATAACATAAAGTAAAGAAAAGGGGAAAAGTTTCAAAATATAAATGAAATAGGTGGTTTGGAACTTAGCAGTGTGTTCGAATGGAGTTTTGATGTCCGGTGTAGAATTAGGCTTGAATTAGTGAAAGTTAGTTTTTGGCAATTTTCGGTCGGCAGTGGAAAATAGGCTATCGGGGTCGGAATGAAATTTTGACAGTCCGAGCAGGTTCGTAATGTCTTTTTGGGTATGTGTGCAAATTTTCAGGTCAATCGGATGTGTTTTGGTTAGTTTCGGCATCGTTGGCAAAATTTGAAAGTTTCAAAGTTCATAAGCTTGAATTTGATGTAATTTTGGTTTTTTGTGTTGTTTTTGGTGTTTCGAAGGCTCGACTAAGTTTGAATTATGCTATGGGGTGTTTGGTATGTTTGGTTGGGGCCCCGAGGGGCTCAGGATTGATTTCGGATGGTTGGTGGAGGTTTGAACTTGGGAAATTTGCAGCAAATAGCTGCTGGTGTGGCCGCACCTGCGGATGGGCAGCCGCAGGTGCGAAGGTCCAGGCGCAGGTGCGAAAAGAGGCTAGGCAGGAGGAGTCCGCAGGTGCGAAGAGTTGGCCGCACCTGTGAAGCCGCAGGTGCGAAAAAAGGGACCGTAGGTGTGAGAATTGGACTGTTAGTGGGTTTTTGCAGGTGCGCACCTGGGACCGCAGGTGCGGGTCCGCAGGTGCGAGGTAAGTTCCCGGACTATATAACTCGTTTCTATACTATTTTGTTTTGGATTAGGCTTGTAATTTTTAAGAATTAAAGTGGAAAAGGTTGGGAAAAATGGGAAGGAAGATTGGAAATTCTTTTGGTGATTTGAGTGGGCAATTATGGTCCGATTGTGGAGTTTTTGGTATGTATAGAATCGTGGGAGGATAAAGATTCTAATGATGTAAATTTTATCGAATTCCGATACGTGGGCACGGGGCTTGGGTTTGGCCGAATTTCGAGAATTGTGTTAAAAATTTATATCTTTCGATTGGGTTTTGTTCTGTTAGCGTGTATTGATGATGTTAATCTGATTTTGGTTAGATTCAGAGCTTTGGGAGCCGATCGAGGGGCAAGCGCATCGCGGAGTAGCTTTTGGTCTGTTTTGAGGTAAGTAACGATTGTAACTCTAAACCTGAGGGTATGACACCCTGTTATTTGATATTTGTGTTGATAAATGAGGTGACGCACACACTAAGTGACGAGCGTGGGGGTGTGCACCGATAGGGATTGTGACTTGGTCCGTCCTGTAGCGAATATTAAGCCGCGTATTCGATTTGAAACCTTATGATATCCTGTATTTTAGAAATTTATACTTGTATATGGGTTGTGAGCCATGATTGGGGCCTTGTGCCGACCTGTTTAGACCCTTAGGGGTATTTCTCATGATTGGGTCCTTGTGCCGACCTGTTTACACCCTCACGGGGTACTTTTACACTATTCTACCACTATCATGTTAGTAAATTGTAAACTCAGTCATGTTTCCTACTTGCTTTTATTTTCACTATTATCACACCGCTTTGAAAGCTCTGAAAAGTATTTGAGGCTGAGCCCCGTAAGTTGAGATAAATTGCTCAAGTGGCTTGTGAGGGTGACTGAGTCAGGCCGAGAGCCGAGTATGTGAGGATAGCTATGGATCGGGTTGCACGTCGCAGCAGTATATATGTGATTAGGCCGAGCGCCGGGTATGTGAGGATAGTTATGGGACGGGCTGCACGCCGCAGAAATATATGTGTTATATATTATATGTGGGTCGATCTGCACGTCGCAGCAATATAGATTATATATATATATATATATATATATATATATATATATATAT